>VZTL01026938.1:0-19751 GCA_013400535.1 Scopus umbretta | reverse complement strand
CTCCTCCTGCCTGCGCTGCCATCCCCATCCCACTCCTCCTCCTGCCTGCGCTGCCATCCCCATCCCACTCCTCCTCCTGCCTGCACTGCCATCCCCATCCCACTCCTCCTGCCTGCGCTGCCATCCCCATCCCACTCCTCCTCCTGCCTGCGCTGCCATCCCCATCCCACTCCTCCTCCTGCCTGCAGTGCCATCCCCATCCCACTCCTCCTGCCTGCGCTGCCATCCCCATGCCGCTCCTCCTCCTGCCTGCCCTGCCCGAATGCAGGGTCGGAAGCACGGGATGCCCTCCCCTACCTTCTCCTTCTTCCTTGAAGGACTTGGGCTGGGAGACGGTGAAGCACTGCATCACCTCGTAGCGCTGACGAGCCTCCTGGTTCTCCGCGCCTGGCTCGTCGGGCGGCCGGATCAGCATCCTGCAGCTGAAGGTATGGCTGTTGCGCCTGGTCGCTTCTTGAGGCCAAGGAACTCCATTCACTGGGGGACGGAGAAACGAGGAGAAGAGGGGTTGCTAGGAGCTGCACCATACACACATCCCCCCCGACTTCCCGAGGACCCCTCGGATAAGGGGGCAGAAGGAAAAGTGCCGGCATGGAAGAAACCAGCTCGCTGCCCAGGTCAGGGGCGAGCGGAGAGCAGAGCCGGGGGCAGAGCTCTCCCCACCAGCCCCCGGGGCTCCTTTGGACCTGCTGAAGACCCTGTGCCCAGACCCACACTGCCAGCCAGGCCATAAGAGCACCTATGACCCCAACTGAGATCAGCATGTCCTCACGAGAGTCATCATGCTGACATGTATGAATTGCTCCTTACATCACTGGTAGGACCTATCATCTCCATCTTACGGGCAGGGAAACTGAGGCACGGGTTCTCTGAGTCACTTCCAGAGCTTGGGAGAGCTCCTGTCTCTTCCTGTTTCATTTGAAATCCCCCCGAAGCAATGCTCCTGGGACTTCTCCAGAAAGTCCAGCTGAGCATCTCCATAGAAATGAATTTTTTCTTCACTGCCTCCCCATTTCTGGGGTAAGTCAGCAGCGAGATCTTCTGGTACCACAGCAGCAAAAACCTTCTTTGATTTTTTTCTATAACCTGGCTTTTTTCTAAAAACCTCTGCGCAGCAGTTGGAACATTTTGCTAACCCTCTGCAACGTCTTTGTGGGTATCCACAGTCAACCCAAGTGATTTTGCCACCAGCAGATTATCAAGTTTTCCTGCAACCTCATCTACAAGAAGAGCTGAGGGGCTTGTAACACCCAAGAAAGACAAAATAAACAGCCTGAAACTAGGTAACCACAGGGAAAAGACGATGCCGGAACCTCTATAGGCTCAATCTGATGAGTGCCCATAGATTTAGGTGGTTTAAGACATCATTGTATTTATGTAGAAGAAAGACAAGTGTGAATTTCAAAAAAACCCTCTATTTTTAAGTCAAGCTACTTGGGAAAAGGCTCATCTTTTCTGGCGTTTCTTCCGAGGTGTGAGTGGATGAGGGATCAGTGATGTCTCACCCACATCAGCCACCCGGAGGATGCTCTTCTCCAGTCAACGAACAAAACCTTCTGCTCTGGTTGCTTCCAACACCCTGCAAGTGCCTTCATCACACGATGCTTCCTTCCACCCTCGCAACTGTTTGTTTTCCCTGGTGTAGGGGACGACTGTCAGCTCACCACTTGCACCATGACCTCTTCCCACACCCCAAGGTGCAGCACATTCCCATGCTAGATACTTGGGCTCTGAAACCAGCTGGGGACAACCCCCCCACAGCTGGGAGGACACCCTAAATGAACTGGGATAAGCGAACGGGCTCGGTCCCCCAGATCAACACCTTGAAATCCTCCTCCTCGTTTCCCTAACGCTCCTACGTGTGCTCCTCACTTCATGCAGACGAGTCGGTTCTTCCCATCCACAAGCCAAAGTCAGAGGCAAAAGTTTTCTTAGCAGAGAAAGACAAAGGGAAGATGACTTGAATATTGTCATCCAGCAGGTATTTATTAAAAAAACCTAATATTGATACCTCACTGGTAGGACGTATTTCACTAGGCAAAGGTTTATGGATTATTACCTGGCTTGGGTATATCTCTGAACTTCTCAGTAAGCAAGAGAAAAGTCAATTATATATATATAAATAATAGATATAGAAAACAATGTAAGGCCAGCATCACTGAAGACACATGGCATTTTCAACAGCGCTCTCCAAGCACCACCTGACAAAATCCTCAAGGGTTTTCTTACCTAGAGACTTTGGCAACAAGTTCTTGACGAACTCAGCATGATCCCCCACGTGCAGGATGCTGTAGACACTGGTGTTCATGAGCTCCTCCTGGTTATAGCCCAGGTAGCTGGTGACATTCTCGGAGACGAAGACGATCCTCCCTTCGCGATTCACAACAAAGAAGAAGCCGTCCAGTGCCTGTAAGGGGAACAAACCCGGGCAGTGTGCGGACAGCAGGTCCCGAAGCAGGTCAGGATGCCCCAACCATGGGCAACCATGGGCAACCTTCCTCTGCCTCTCACACCTTGGCTTCATCCCCACTCTGTATTATTGCAGTGATCAACTGACAGCACATTTGCTTAAACACAGAATNCCCCCAGCCTGTATGGATACCGGGGATTGCCCTGACCCAGGGGCAGGACCCTGAGGTTCACATGGGTCCACTTCTCCAGCTTGTCCAGGTCCCTCTGGATGGCACCCCGTACCTCAGGTGTGTCAGCCACACCTCTCAGCTTGGTGTCATCTGCAAACTTGCTGAGGGTGCACTCGATCTCTGTCATTGATGAAGACACTAAACAGTACTGGTCCCAGTATGGACCTAGGAGGGACATGTCTCGTCACTGATCTCCATCCAGAAATGGAGTTGTTGACCACCACCCTCTGGGTGCAACTATCCAACCAATTCCTCATCCACCAGCCAATTCCTTATCCACCAAACAGTCCATCCATCGAATCTGCATCTCTGGCCTGCAACCTCATCTACTAAGGATGTCCCTGCCACTAAGAATGGTGCCAGCAGCGAAGAAACAACCCTCCAAGGGCCAGAGCAGTCAGGAAGGCTCTAATTTGGCAAGCTGCTGAAATTAGGCATATGCCCAATTTGCTTAATTACTGCCCAAGAATGACAGAGCCTTTGCATCTTGCAGAATAACAGGGTTTTTTTCATGCATTTAGAATGCAAGTGGCAAACTCAGCCCTGCAATCAAACGGAGGACGACAAGCGTAACCCAGACCCAGTCACAGAACACGGGGAGATCTCCTGCTTATTTGAACGAGGACACCATCAAGGTTTTTCATTCACTGCTGTGGTACGGGGGGGGGCACGCTATGAAATGAGCTCAGAGCTGCAGAGCCCAGTGCTTTTGTAAGGAGCCCTTGAGAACGCTGATCGCTGATTTACAGTCTTCCAAGCATGCTTCACATAAAATGTCTCATCCAGGCGGAATTTGGTTTTCCTGGAGTCTAATTCCTATCTTTTCTGCTCGTCAACAGCAAGCTCTGGTGGACTGTGATCCTGCAACTAGATCTGGCTATATCCTGGAGCGGGAGATGGTACAGGGACAGGAGAAATTAATGATGCCCCAACATTGGTACCCACGGCATCGCCATCTCCTCCCTGTCCTCCTGCTTGCCCATGCCAGAAAAGAATTACTCTGATGGAGGGCATCCAGGCTTTATTTAATGCAGTTTCTAAAAATCAGGTTTTGCTGTAGAGCAACATTAAGTGCAAGAAGCAGGAAGCATTTCAAAAAGAGGGAAGGAAAAAAAAAAAAAAGAAAGAAAGAAATCTTTTGTCAAAATGGTTCTGGCAGATTGGTTGCAATTTTCCTTATTCCCAGCTGTTGCCAAGACAACCAGCCTTTGCACTTCGGGTGCCCAAAAAAAAAGACCTAGGCTGGATGGTAAACCCACCTGGACCCTTCTCCCCAGATGATGCTGGTTTTGGGGGGCCGGGGGAGCAGGGAAGGGGCGGAGGAGCTCCGAGGTGGTACTCAGTGGAGACCCAACTTGCACGCCTTCCCTGTAGCCCCCATTCCTCCAGCAGCAACACAGGGCATTTATCCATGGTTTACATATTCAATTACCTTACCAGCACAATTGCTTATGGAAGTCAAGCCCGAACAACAGGTCAAGAGGCAAAAAACCTTCCTAAAAATGAACGAGCTGCTTTTTAATAGCCCTTTTTATCTCTACCTTCCCAGGTTTGAAAACCCCACCTGAGCCCAGGACACTCGGAAGAAGCTGGAAGTCATCTGGGGACCATTTTTAGGCACGGGAGGCTGCGGATTGCTTGGGGACCAGCGAAACCACTAATTGCTTCTCACCATCAATCCGCAAAATGAACTCAGCGCGGTAAGGGCTTGGCATCCTCAAAGCGTTTCAGGCAGCCACCGATGCCCCATAGCGCGGGCGTGGGTCAAGGTCAGCGTCTCAAGCTCACGGGCCTCACACGCGAGGAGGCCAATTAGGAAATTATTCTTCAGCCTGTATAGATAATAACTGTAATCTAAACACGGATTTTAAATCAAATAATACAGGGTAGGTTGTTTACAAAGCCGCATCAACTGAGCAGTACCGCGCTTCTGCGTTCCTTCCCGCAGAAAGGATGCATTGATAGCCGACTGGAGCACGGAGGGTAATTTTTAGTCATGAGCTAGCTGACTTAATTAATTTCCTTTTTTTTATGATGACCTCAGGTTTTCCAGGGCTATTTCTATTACCGATGTGCTGCTGTCCCCGCTTCACCCCAAGGCACGCTGCTCCCTATCACCCAAGGGGCTGGCTACCTCCGGGGCTCCCGGCCGCAGCGAACCATCTATTCCCATGTGTGGACACGGACGCAGACACGAGGAGATCGACTCCAGCTGAATGATGCTCTGGTGGGCAGGCTAGCCCCACGTTCATCATTTAAGCAATGTAAAGGCACATTCCCAAAGCTGCACTGCGAAATATGTGGATTTACTGCGGATGTATGGATGCTGTGCTCTTTCACCGTTTTCTTTGCTCTGTCATTGCCCTCATAGGATGCCTTCTCCCAGTATAACCCAGATTTTGTTGAGGATCTGCCTTCTTCTCCTGCATCACTTTACATTCCCATGCCTGTTTCTAGCACCCAACGTGCTCCTCAAAACCCACGTGCCATTCCTGGCCTAATTTCTACACCCCTTCTGCATTTTTGCCTCTGGTAGACCGAGCACCTCTTTAGCCAAGCTGCCAGCTCCCCACTAACTCCATCCACATGCTTCCAGCACCCGCTTCCCATCCTCTTCACAAGTCAGACCCTTCCTTCGACGCCGGCTCCCTTCCCATCCCTTTTTGCATTAACTCCTCCACCTGCAGAGTCACCTCTTGCAGAGTTTTATTAATTTTGACACCTTCACTCCAGGGCTCAGTGGAGACCAGTGTGGTAGGAAGAAGGATTAAGCAGGTCTGGAAAAGCACGCAGCGCAGCGCAGGAGAGCTCCCATCGGCCTCTGAGCATCTTTTGGAGGTACAGAAGAGGCCAAAAATGTGGCCGGGGAAAGTCTCTCTCCCCTGGACTCCTGAAACTCAGGCTGGCTTTCTGTCTCAAAAACGATGCCACATTTCACCTCCCGGCTTTTGGGCTCCCAAGAGAAACCTCAGAGTGAATTGTTGGACTGTGTCATGTCAGCAATTACGCCCTTACAGTTAATTAAATGAATTAGATGAGGACGTCGCTTCCTTTTGGGTTTGAATGTGTAATTTGATGAGGCGGTCTCAATGCAAGAAGGCGGCTGCGGGTTGGTGCTGGCCATCTGGAGGGAGGAACCCCCCCCCCCGGCCCAACCCCAGCCACCCCCTGTGAAATTACCAGCTGAATGATTTAGGATTTGAAGTTTATCCCTGGGGCCTGTGATATAATACAAGAACCTTCATTAATAACCTTCTCCATACAAGTTGGTCCCGTCAGGTCCAACTCTGACCTTCCTCCTGAGACGCGATTATTTCCGATACCAACAAAAACGCGGAGCGCCCTCCTCCTTCCTCCCCATTTTTCAGAGGACAGCAGGATTCAAGTGTCTCGAAAACCATCCATCCACATTACCTAACTCACCTCTAAGTGAGGACAGGGGCTCAATTCAATCCACACTTAGAAGGAACTCAGTATTTTAATCCTGATATTAAGAAGCTATTCAGAACAGCTTCGACTTAACCAAGTCCAAGCTCCATCAAGCTTGGTTCAGACTCACTTTCCAAAGCATTTGCTGAAACGAAGGACTAAGATCAGCCTACCTGTAACTTAAACCAGGGACACGGTTGGGCTCAGGGCACCCCAGCTACGTCCCCACTGCCTTCCTTCTCTGTGTTTCACCTTCTTGGTGCGCTGCTTTGCTTTGGGCAGCGGTGGGAACCTGGCAGCATCAGCAATATTGTAGCACCTACCTCCAGAAGAAGAGGTCCCAGAGACTCCTTCTCAATCACCCCTTGGCTGCTGGACGAGATGTCGGACTTCTGGACTTCATCATCAGCTGCTTTCTCTGTAGCAAAGGAAAAGGGATGTTTCAGCCAAAAGAACCATCATTTTATTACTGACTTATTACCAATAATAAACAAAATATTGACAATGCAGGATGCGCATCAAAAGACTCCAGCATTTTAATTTCATCCCTCAGTCCTGTGAAGATACAATGTAATTTCTAATTATTTATTAATTATGATAAAATAAAGGCACTAATTAGATCACAACCTACCGCTAGCAGGAAGGAAAAACCCGTCTTAAGCAGAAGCCTGCAGACAGGGGCATCCAAAATCAACATTTTGAAAAGGAAACGGTATATCCACTTTAGTGCAAGCTACAGTATTTGATCTGGAACTTTTCGAACAACACTTTAAAGAACTAACTGCCAAGAGGAATTCACGGAGAACGGGCTGTGCCAAAGGAAACCTGCTGGAGAAAAAAAAGCAGCTCCTACCAGTGATGTGCAGGAAGCATCATGGATGCTGGTCAGCCAGGAGCCGGCGGAGCTGGGGACGGGAGGAGAGCATCCGACACGGAGCGGGCGATGCTGCTGCAGGAGCCCAGCCCCAGCCCTGCCAGAAACTCTCACGCCGTATTGCTGAATAATCCCTTTGGGAAAAAACCAACCCAAAAAAGCCCAGAGAGAAGGCCCTGTTATTTATCTCGCACTCCCCCAAAAGGTGCTAGCCACGTCGCGCAGCTACTCCGAGGAATTCGGGATAAATCCAGCAGTGAAAGGCGGGTGGCAAGTGGGATGTGATAAAGCCAGCGATCACGGGCAAGTGAGCCACGATGCCGCTGGTGTTTCAGGGCTGTTTTGTTTTGCTCCTCCATATCCAGGACAGTTTTCCCCTGGGAAAGCTGGGAGAGTCCCTTAGCCTCCCCGGATGCGATCCGGGAAGGATGGGGAGAGCAGCATCCCCATCTCCACAGGATGCAGTTGAAAATAAACCCTCACGGCGAAGAGCGACTCAGGAGGCCGGCAGTGCAAGCCCCCGCCGGGCACGTCTGGGGCTACAGATGCATTAGCAAAAAGGAGATTAATTACTGTTTAATGACACAGTTTGGGCGGAATAAGAGCAGAAAGAGGCAAGGGGGAGCTAAATCTCGATGGAGCGGATACCGGCTTCATTGATCGGGCATCACTTTGCAAGGGGAAAGCATGGAGGTCTCAGATGGCAGAAACTTTTTGCCTCAGCCATGTTTTGCTCTGAAATGCGAAAACGCAAGCTCGGGGGGACAGCCGGAGGGGCAGGGTATTGCCCCCTGCACATCAGCGCCTGTTGGCACTGGCAAAGGGAATTATCAGTCGTGCGGGATGCAAACAGCACCGGAATCCTGAGGCATCCTCAGTCCAGACTCACACAGGCGGCTTCGATGCAGGTTTTGGTTAAAAATGAAAAAGACCCTTTGCGGCTAGCTGAAAAATGACGTGAAACGTGCTCCTCTATTAATTTTACCCCATTTACAAGGCATTCCCAGGTACCAGAATCACAAATTCGGCCTAGTAGCTGAAAATTAAGCAGTGCTTTTTCTGTGTGACTGTCAATTGTTCATATAAAGAAAGGTGCTGGGGCCAGGATGCAGCCGGTGATTTGTGGACAACGTGCATGGTCCAGGGGGATGCAGCCCCATCCTCGCAGGCTGTGCTTCCCCGCACGGCAGGAGTAACATCCCGGGGTTGCTGGGAAACCAAAGGGATGCTCAAAAAATTCCTGAGGAACAAACGTGTGCGGTGCTGGGGGATAGGAAAAAAATTGCCTGAACTGGTTTTAAGAAGGATGGCAGCAAGCTGTGAACTTCATTGTGCAGCAGGACAAGGGAAAAGGCTCCTCAACACACAGTGCCTCGCGTAGGACCTGGAAACCCTCATGTGCATCCATAAATACATGTTTATCAATCAAATATGTATGTATCAACACACCAGGCTGATGAAAGAGCTCTGCCCAGCCTATGTCAGTCATTCCCAGACGGCAAAAGATGTTTTCTGGGGTTAAATATCCACTGAGCGCAGTGGCATGCATGCCGAAGGTGCAAGCCAAGAGGTTTCTGGGACTGCTGGAGGTTTACTGCCTGTCCCTCTCGATACCCTCGATGCTGGCCTTCATTTCTCATCGTCCCAGCACCAAGGGAGCCGGTCCCCCGACTCGTCCGTAAGCGAAAGCTGAACTGCGTTTGCTCTTGTGCAGCCCATCGGAGGCAAGGTTTATTACTCAGCATCAAATCGCATTTGCAAAACCGACAGATGTGTCACTTGAAACCCTTCACTCCTGCGTCCTCCCAGGACTTTATCTGTCTTCAAGCTCACTTGGAGTGTTTCCCTTCCCTGACTTTGCCCTTCATCCCATGCAGCTTCCCATGCCCTTCGTCCTAAAGCAGCTCTGAGAGGAGCGAGCCTGGAAGAGCATTGCTCAGCGCTTGCTCCTGCAGAGGTGGCCGCCAGCGTCCCCGCCGATTTATCGGGTAATCTCTGCCTCTGCTTCCTCTCTCACCCAGCAACTCTCTTCTCTTTAGAAAATAAATCACCCGAAAAAGGTCATGTCTTCATCTCTGCTGGCACAGCCCCGAAAACAACAGGCAACACGTGCCCCGTTTCAAGCACGCACGCACAGGTTTTGGATGCTCAAGCAATGGTCTGGCTTCGACCCGAAAAAACCTGGCCCCTCCGTCGTGCTGCGGACCCCCTTGGGCAGCTCACCTCATCCCCACGAGCCTCAGTTTCCCCTGTTTCAAGCAGAACCCGGGGTTCATCCCACCCGCACCGCCTCTCAGCAGCACGCCTGCCTCCCACCCAGCAATGCTGCACAGCTCAGTCATGAAGGAGCAGAACCCTCCCAGGGAAGACACCCAAATCCCTTCCAGGGATGGAAGAGCTTTCCATGCCCCCAAACCACAGCATGAGAAATGGCTTCTTTTTTTTTCCCCTACTCTTAATAAATTGATGCACTCAGAGGCAATGCACTGGCTTTCAGCTCTAATACTTTAATTGGGCTGTGGGATCCTCCTCCTGCTTTAGCAAAATAGTTTCATCCACCAGTTCCGAGCCTGTAATTTGGGAGAAATAGCTGGCAGAACGATGCGCTGGCACTGTCTCCCTCCTTCTCCTTCCCACCTTCCCAGGCTCGGGCCACTCTCCAGCATCCAGGAACAGACGGATCCCTTAAAACTCCTGCTCACTTTCTCCAGGGCGGCACATCCCAGCGATGTGTATCCTTCGGAGTGTCAGCACGTGCCGGCTAAGCACTTCAGTTACTGTGCTTAAACACAGCTCTTCAGCTTTTCCATCCCAAGCATCCAAGGAATACATTACAAGCAAACCGCTGGTTTGCACCTTAACCCATTAATCTCAATTTTCTTTTTTTCCAGCATTAACTGCAGCGGTGGCTCTCCTGTGCTGGCGACAGGCTAACGTTCCCGGGGAGCATCGGTCGTGGGCCAGGCATCTCCTGTGCTCGACACAGCCAAACACAAATTCCCAGTTCCCCAAGCTCATAATCTCATTACAAAGCTGGACAGACAGATCCATGTGAAAATAAACCAACAGGAGCAACACAAGCCTCGGCGCTGCTGCCGTTTGAGGCTGTTGGGATCCAGCTGCGGGGGCTTTGGCAGCCTCGTGCATCATAAATCCCCAGCACACAACAAAAGCCCGGCACGCCGACGGCCCCGATTGGAACCTAATTGCTGCAAACGTGACTAAAGCAAGGGTTTCGGTCTTGCATCACAGAGAGGAGCGATCTTAAACGCATTCCTCAAATTACACCCCGGTTTTCTGACGTCCAGGGAGATGTCTGGGTGCCTCTGGAGTCTACAGAAGCCGCGGGATCCTTGGCACTCCAAAAATATCAGGTCAAGTGGACTTGCACCATGAGGTAAGTGTGTTACAAGCAGGTCACCCAACACCATCGATACTGCAGCGGGTGCAGGACCCGATGCCCGCTGCGATGCCTGGGAACACCACAGTCACGTTGAAAACGATCTTGTCCCGTGCCAACCCCACGCAGCCAGGCTTGGCACGGGCAGAGGTGATATTTCCAGCTCAGGCCCGCTGTTTTGCAACCACACGAGCCTCCTGGCTAGAAGCTGCTGTTTCTTTGCAGGATCAGAAGAAGGGATGGGGAAGGCAGAAGGCTGGGGAGGGGTGGAGGACGCTGCTAAAGCATGCCAGGCCTGGAAGAGGAACGATATGCTCGGATGCCCTGATGCTGGAAGCGATGGCCAGCAGCACAAGGCCATGGGAACAGATTTTGCATCACCGAGAGCTGCTCGTCCCATCCCTGAGCCCGGTGGTACCCAGCCATGTCCGGGGCTGCTGGCCAGGCTTCTCTCGGCATGCAGTTCCTCCCAGGCTCGGCACGGTGGAAGGAAGGCATGGAGCAGTGCTGGGGCAGGGAAAAGGGGCAGGAGGCGAGCAGAGTAAAAAGCAACGGCCCTGGCAAGGCGAGGGCTGACAGCGGGGTGGCAAGCTGCTGAAACGGTGGGGTGCAGCCCAGGCTGGGGGAACGCCGGCAAGTCAGGGCATGCGGATGGGCAGCCAACCCGGTCGGAGCATTTTCCCCTCTGATTTTAGAAGACATCAATGCACAAAGTCGGGGTTTTTTTGTTAATAAAAGCCCAAAGCCAAGAGCACACAGGGGAAAGGCAAACGGCTCATCTGGGGTGTTATTTCTGCTCCCCCAAAAGAGCGCAACATGTACCCCCCCTAACAACCGGCTCAGACCCTCTGCCTCAAAACCACATCGCATGGAGCAAAGCTGAAGGACGTGGCTTTGGCAAGAAGGTGCCACCACCCCGCAGCCCACACAGGTGTAGGGTCACTGATGGTTTCCCCTTTCTTTGGCTCTTTTCCCTCTTTGCATTATTATTTTTCATCTCCCCAGCCTCCCTAGTTCGCCTTAGCTGCCTCCATCCCTTTGACAGGTCTTCTGCTCCTTCTCCACCACTATTTCTGGTGGCACGGGGCACAGCAAAACCATCCCCAGGATCCTGCACTCGCCTCCCTCCACTTCCAGACCTCCATACCTGAAAACCCACACCCAGAGAAAATCAGGCTTCCAAAAGACAAGCGTTGGAGAGGAGCTGTGACCTCCTCCAGCAGCCACAGCTGGAGACCTGTCCTGGAGCAATGCTGAGGCCATGCACAGTGAGAGCCACAGCCACACAATGTGAAAAATCCCCCAAAAGGCCTTAACTTATTGCTTTTTACCGAAAACATGACAAAGCCCCATGGCCAGGAAAGCACCTGCACTCCAAGGGGCCAGAGAAGCAAGGATGTGCCACCAGAGTGATGGCAGGACCACAAGGAAGGGGGGTCAGTGGCTCAGGGGACACCTCCCAAAGCAGAGGGCAGGAGGGGAAGGAAAATGGGGGTGAAGGGGGTGGAGGTGGAAAGATATCCAGCGTTGATGTCCATCTGCAGTGCCTTGGGAAGTCAAGTCCCAGCCCCACAGGCCCCATCACATGCAGCTCCATCCACAGCACCCAGGGCAAGTGCTCCTGTCTCTCCATCCCTTAAACCTGCACTTTTAAATTAAAATTATACAAGTTGTCTGATTCTGCTCTTCATTTAAAATTTTGTAGCTGAAATGCTTTTTTTTCCCCCAAAAAAGGGGAAAGGAATATCTGAAAAACAATATATTGCATGTGGGTCTTCTAAACCAGGACAGAAAAAATTCAAAACAGGATTTTGTTGAGAAACATCATGAACACAGAAAATCAGAACAATTGTTTCCACTTGCCCAGCACAAAACTTTGTAATATATTGCATTTTGCCCTGAGTTGCGAGAAGCTCGCTGCCACTCCCCGAGGAAGCCCCCACGGAGAGGTCCCCATGGTTGCGGGCATGATGGCTGGGACCCAAACGCTGCCCCACGCTCTCCAAGGGTTCTTTTTCAACCCAAGATTTCTATGGGCGACGCTCATTTTTCTTTTCTTATGATAGAAGCCCAAAAAGTCTTTGGGTTTTGACTTTTCTATTAAAAATTCAACAGCTCGAAGGCAAGAAGTCCAACCGAGGACTTGCAGCCTTTCCTAGAGCGTGTTGGGTACCCAGGATAACAGAGCAGGGCACGATGGAGAAGTTGACGTGATGCCTGGAAAAACACGATGCAGCACCAGGCACGACGGCTCCCCATCCCTCTCCTATACCGCGCAGCTCCGCAGCCTCCCCAAGGGCCGTGCCGGCTGAACCCCCCCCAGATTTCAACCAGGATCTGCTCTATCTGCTTTTTAAAAGATGAGCGAGGCAAAAAAAAATCCACATCTGTAATTTTCCCAAATGAGGAGCTTTGATTTTTAGTTAATTAAAATCAGATGGAACAGACTCGGTGCACCCACGGATCGAGAGCGTGACAGAAAGCTGTGCCATTAATTAGTACCTGCTACAAGGTTCATTAGTCCAGTAAACCCAACATGAAAAGAAACTGCCATAAAAATAAACTCCTTGGCAGAAGGTGTGCACTGAAAGCACCGTCCATTGGGGCAGGAAAAAATTGGTTTAAAAAAGCCAGGAGAGGAGAAAAAGACAACGGTATTGATACAGGAAAGCAACAGGTGAGGGGATCGAGATCACAGAAACAGGAACACTTTAGTGTTTTTAAACAGTACTCAAGGAGGACGGCATGTCGAGGGCTATCTGTCATGTTAGGAACATGTTAGAGGAAAGCTTCCGAGCGTCACCGGCTGCTGCTGCTGCTGGTGGCCTGGCCCAAGGTCCTGAGATCACCTTCAGCCTCCTCTTGAGTCCCAGCAAGCCCAAGTGCTCTCCTCCCCATCCCTAGGGATCAACAAGTAGAGGAAGATCCAACCTCAACTGGGGCATGAAGCCACCTTCCAAGGAAGATCATGTAGGACGCTACATAGCCTACAGGGCACACACTCGGACCACAGCAACGACGGCTTCTTTGCAGGTACTCTAAACCAAAATTCAAGCTGTGGAAGCTGAGATTTGCCCGATGTCTGCTTATTTAACGTCAGCATATTCGCACGGAGGCAGATGCCGAAAACCCAGCCCAGAGTCCTCCCTTCTTCACTTCCACAAATACCAGATTCCTTTAAAACACTGTATGGAAATCAGCAGCTCTTAGGTTGTATAACTTTTTATTCTAGTAGGAGGAAGGAAATTATCTGATCTATGAATTTAAAAAACTGTGGAAAAATACAATCTGTGAGATTCAGAGCTTGAAAATACCAGTGCAAGAAATAGAAGAGCAGATCTTGGCTTTCAGAAATCAGCACGGCTCCTCCGGAGCCCTGCGCTCGCCTGCTTTCAACCATCCATCACGATTATCTATCAGTGACAAGCCCTAGGGTGCACCCCAACACCAGGCTGGAGTGCTGAGACACTGGGGTGAGATCCATTTCACAGAGCATGGGACATGTGTGGTGGAGACGTTTCCACCCGAGTTACTTGCCTCATGCTTCCATTACAGCCAGAGCAGAGAAAAGGGCATTTTTACAGGAGATTCACCTGATCCATTTTAAATCCTTACTCTAAGATAGGATCTCATTTTTGGTCTTTTTTTAGGGGGGTGTTGTTATCCCCTAGCCTTCCTCCACAACCAGCAGCCAACCAGGTTTTGCTCTCTCTCTTCTCTCTGTTTTGGCGAGAGCAAAAATCTTGACTTCATCACCTCACTCCAGCACTGGCCCTGGAAACAATAACCCATGCACCTCCAGAGCTGGCAACACAGCACTTGCTTCAGCCCCAAGTATTTCTGTGCCGCCCGGGAGAACATCCTCACTGACACAACCCCAAGTGGTTCTTCAGACGTATCTTGAACCCTTATTCTTCCATAAATGCACATGCAAAGGCACGTGTCAGGAGGACACATCTCATCAGGCACACAGCCAAGGGAGGAGACTAAGCCTGTGAGGTGTATAAAACAAGCTCGTAGTGCCCATGTGGATGGTGAGGATTGAGGACTGAAGCTGGTGGCCACTCCAGTTGCACCAGTAGAGCCAACGGTGGAGACAGATCACAGAATCACAGAATGATAGAATGGTTTGGGTTGGGAGGGACCTTAAAGATTATCTAGTTCCAACCCCCCTGCCATGGGCAGGGACACCTTCCACTAGACCAGCTTGCTGGAGGGGACATCCTGCCACTCTCCCACGTCTCACTTGCGTTTCTTCCATTGTGGCCTGGCTGGAAAAGCAGTCAAAAAACCCCAGTCAAGCATTGCTGCTGTGCCAGCAATGATGACGGCTCCATCTAATGCTCTCACAGCTATTTGCCACGCTGCCTGCAGCCTGAGAGCCTGTCCTTACCAACCCACGGTGGCACTGGGAAGACTCACTAAAGCCCATGGGCTAGTCCCAGCAGTTAAGCACCTCTCCAACCACCATATAAAACATCAAATCCTAAAAATGAGCAAACCATGCAGAATTATTCATCCACCAGCATAGATTTCCAGGTGGGACACTGGGTTTATATCGAGGTTAGTGATTTCAAGGTAGCTTTTAAACCGTATGAGCAAAGATACAACAGGCCAGCGTCTATATTATTAACACACCAGCTTGACTTATGCTTCCACTTGCCCAAAACCCCCTTCAACACTGATATTTCATAACCAGGACAACATCCCACGATGCTTCAGTGCAAGTTGCCAGACAGAGCTGATGGCAGTTCCCATCAGCAGAAGAGCTACAGCCACTTGCACCACGTCTACAACCAACCCCGGGAAATGGACACTCCCGATGGGCAACAACCCAGCTCGGTACCAAGTCTTCAGCCTGGTGACCACAAGCTCAAGCAACATTAACCTCCCACGCAGCTCTGGGCTGCTCCCCAGTTTTGGCTGCTCCTCCAACCAATGTTTCCCCTCTTTTCCCAGGTAGAAGATAAGGATTTTGAGGGTACGAGTTTTGTTGGTTTTTTAAAAAACTTTTTTCTTATTTTTTAAACATGTATCTACCCAGCAACAGGCACAACCATGTAGCTAAGGACTGTACAATGCGAATAAATCAACAGTCTTGTTCTAACCCATTTGACCCTTACTATAAATTGCAAAGAACATATTCCAGCATTGCCCTCATCCCAACCAACTGCTACACACTCAACTGAATGCGACATCCTTCCAAGTGAGGACCTCAGGGAAGATGGACAAGACACGTGCTTCCCTTTAACGAGCCTAAGACACCACTCCCCATTAACACTCGCATTTTCCAGCTGAAGAAACCTGATGCACAACGACACACGCTTCCGCAGCTCTTGCTGGAGTGGAGTAACAAGTTCTTTGACATCTTCTGAGCTGAGATGCTGCCACATGCCATATGAATGCTCGCAACACAAAAGCCACCCGGGTTAGCTTCAACCAATGCTGCTTTCATACATCATGGTGGTTCACCAACTGGTGGTTTTCTCTTGAAGGACTCCAGATGGACCTGCAAGAGCACATCTGTCCATGCCCCAAGACAAAGAGCATCGTGCACCATTAGTGTATGACAGCACCAGGAGCACAGACTAAGATCCAAGACACTGGTCCTTGCTCCGACCAGCAAACATCACTTTCTTTGGCAAAGTTTATATGGAAAACTCTATTTTCCTGCTTCTGATAAAATCCTTCTGTAATGGTGAAGAGCGCAGAGCAAAGTGTGCTGCCGCTAAAACAGAAGGAAAAGGCTGTTTCTTTCTGTCTTCACACCTTTTAGAGTTAAACATTAATGGTGTCGAGATGTCTTAAGTAAAAAAGGCTGGTTGTCTGAACAATGTCAGGAAAAATTATACGGTGCTGAGTGAATGCAAAATTAATGAGCGCTGAATGCTGACAGGAGAGAACAGGCAGAAGGAGCTGAGACTTTTTTATAGTCAATGCTGAGATCAAGCAGGTAGAACATCTCCATCTTGCTGGGGGAAGGAATAAAGGGAGAAAAAAACTTTTATCTCAAATCTGAAGAATTTAATTTGTTCAAAAAACTGTGTCAACTCTCATGGCCAAATCTGTAGAGATGAGAAAGGGCTACGGGTAGTTCTCCCCCCCACAACTTTAATTCAGCCCTGGCATAGCCTTCAATCTCCTCCTGCAGGCATAAAATACATCGCAACACCATTTTAACGATCCGACTTAATTAATTTTGCAAAGAATTAGACTGTCTTTTCTCAAGATGTAGCATCTTGAAGCCCTGCTACGCCGCATGCTAAAGTCCATGAGAAGTTACTATTAAAAATTCACTCGTGTCAACCGTTAAACCAGCTTTATGCTCAAATTGCACAGGCACGTCAAATATGTGAACTGCACCGGCAAGGGGACGCCTGCCAAAGCGTGCAGACAATGCAAAGCTCGAGCGCAGCGAGGGGGGAGCTGACGCTTCCCATGCACAGAGCAGCACTCCCCGCCCCAGCTCCGCTCCTCCAAACCCAACTTTCTCGCGCCTCCCATCTGTCTCTCCTCGGCTGCAAAGGGAGAGCTGTCAATCTGCGGCTACTGAAGGGATCGACTTGCTTTTTTCTGCTCTGCTGAAGGGATCTGTCAGAGGTAAAGGCAGATTTCATGGTGCAGCGTTAAGTGAACCAAGGGGTGGCTGTAACACGTGAGTATGAGTGTGGTCAGTAGGTGCAAGTGCAGCTCCAGGCCCTGAGATGCCCCTGGGGGGGGCAGGGATGGGCAGCAGCAAGCCACATGGAATGGGAAGCTACCTAGAGAAGATGGAGCCTCCTGGTATGGGAAGCCACCCAGAAAAGAAGGAGCCATGTGGTACAGGAAGCCATCCAGAGGAGATGGAGCCACGTGGTATGGGAAGCCACCAGAGAAGATGGAGCCTGCTGGTACGGGAATCCACCCGGAGAAGACAGACCAAGCCACACAGGTGAAGACTGCTTTCTTGTCAATCTGCAGAGCCTGCTCAGGAGTACCCCACCTCGAAAAGAAAATGTAATTCTTCCAGTGCAACCACTGCAGAACTGCGGGTGCAGTGCCAGATGCTGGATCTTCACACTGGGTGCACAAAAGCCCAGCTCTCGGGTGCTCCCTATCCCGACGCAGGCGAGTGCCTGGGAGAGTAAGGAACAAGGCTGAATATCCGCCTTTCGTTTCCCCAGAGACCCACGCGATGGGGTTCTGCACCTAAGGCCAAGGTGCAGCTACCTGCAACTACTTTTTTAAGGACCGTATCCATTATTTCAAAAGTTTGGGATGGTCCGAACTATTCCCCGCTCCCATAAGAAACCATCCACGTATGTAATTCACTGTCTCGGCGCAGCAGCTGCACCAGACCTGGGGCAAACATCAGCCTGGGGAACCCCATCCAGCATTCATCAACCCTGCTCATCGTAATACGGACTTCATGATTTAAAGGATAGTTAGCTGAGACTGGCAGTTTAATTAATTAATGAAAACCTGTCTTGGAAGGCGGACTTCCTAAACAGCAAGGGCAGAAGGAACGGTGAGAAACATCGTTTAAAACCATCCAAACGGTGCTGTTGGCTCTCTGCCCAAGGCTCTGGTGATGAGATTGTGGGGCTCGGGGGAAGCAGGAGCAGCCAGAGGGGGAGCTCGGCAGCTGGGCGCCGGGGGAATAACGTGGCCCCAGAGGGAGCGAGACCGCTCCTGCATCTCTCACTCATGTCCCAGCAAGTTTGTTTGCTTTGCCCAACCATACCACTCGGCATAATAGAAGCTATTATCTCCTTGTACAAATCTCCCTTTATTTCCTCTGCTCACAGGAGCGTTAGGAGGATTAAGGTCTATAAAAGTTTGTTCAGGGAAAAATCTGAAACGAAAGCGGAGGGACTTGCATGGCTGGCTCCAAGTTTGGTTTTGTTGGGTTTTTTTTTTTTCCCATAAGAAAGAGGTTTATTCTGTTATTTCTTGCTTTTTAGGCATGGCAATGCTTGCACGGCCGAGCGCCCTGATGGGTCAATAATCGAGATGGGGACTTGCAGAGATGTGCTGGGGTGAGCTTCCCTCTGAACCCCCTCTCTCGCACAGGACGCGTGATGACTAGCTCAGATGAGATGCCTCTACCGCGGCGGCTGGAAGAGAGGTGGGACAGACCCCCGTTGTCCTGCTCCTGCACCCAAAGGGATGCCAGCTCATGGGATGGATGAACCTCTTTTGGATCATCAACCCAGTGAGCCGGGGTCCAGAGCAGAGGGAGGTCAAGTTCAGAGGAGTCAAAATCCTGCTGGGGTGCCATCCCTGGGGAAGAAGAATCTTAAAATAGGTGTTGTCCATCTCTACAAAGGGTAAGGACAGCCAGGAAAAGGGCTTTAAAGAAAGGGGATTTTTTTCCTCCTCCTTTCCCATCTCTCTTAAAAACGAGACTGAATCAAGGAGAGAAAAAAAAAAAAAAAGAAAAAAAAAAGAGGAGGAAAAAAGCTAATCCAGCACAGCAGAAGGGAAGAGGAGGAGTGATTTCTACAGGTGGTTTATGACTCTCCGCATGATCCACACGCCTGTTACATCCTATCAGATCCTCTTCTTACGGCGAGGTGCTAAAGGATTTATTAGTTCTTGACAGTGTGAGATGTTTAAAAGCTTGAGGATGTAATAACCAAATGTTCACTTGTTAAAATAAAGGCACCGTTTGGAGAGGCCTGTGCAATTCTTAGCAGCCTCCCCTTCCCCTTGGTCTATATTTAAGCTGCCAGCTAGATTAAAACTGTCAGAGCAGGGATGAGAATTTTATTGACATGCTTTGTAGGTGGTACGGCTCCATAAAATAAACATATACAGAGGATGCTCCCTGGTGTTGCTGCACAGGCAGAGATTTTTATAGTACTGACCTGGGGGAGTTTGTATCTGAAATCAATCCCTGATATAAAACAGATTCCAGAGGATACGGAGAGACAGACTTCACAAATGTCTGCGGAGAGCGTGGGCAGAGATGCAATCCGTTTAACATTTCACGTTGAAACCAAACTGCAGAGAAAGGGAGGGCGTGAAATTCCCCAAACCCGCTGCAACCAATTCTTCATCCCTCGTGCACGAGGTGCAATTAATTACTCTGATAACAGGGAGGTTTTAACCCTGGGAAGGGCACGGGACAGCGCGTGGGGCAGGGAACCCAGGCGGATGCTCAGGAAGCAAAGCGAGGACTCTCGCCCCGGCTTTGTGCTGGCAGAAGTCGCTGCCATGGATGGGGATCCGGCCCTCGAGGCATTTTTCAAAATCAAAATTTTCACATTTATAGAGATGAAAGCCAGTAGAGAGCACCAGATTGGCCAGGCCGACTTCTTGAATACCGCAGAGCCATCAAAGTTCACCCACTTCCACCACCATGAGCCCTGAACTCCTGTTTGGCCAAAACCTGATGCAACCCACCACCTCCCTTGGCAGCTGG
>VZTL01026937.1:9064-20927 GCA_013400535.1 Scopus umbretta | reverse complement strand
CATTCCTAAGAAGCTAACCTTGAAAAATACTACTGCAATAGCTTAAGCCAGCAAGCAGTTGCAATTGTACTTAGATGGACAAGACAGCATCTACCATGTGCTTTCTCCTCACTTTTTGAAATTATTTCCAAAAGGCTTACTTTCCTCAATAGAAGGGTTGTTGAATACACACTATCAGTCTCAAGTTCTCGCCATAACACTCGGCAGAAGTCACACTTTTATTAGATATTAAATCAGTTTTATTTAACTATTAGGAATCTGATTAGCAGGCGTGTTGTACAGCATTCATACAATCTCCAAAGCAAGCCCTGGGATGTCATAATGAAGAATTTCAGAGCAGCTAGTACTCGGGATTTGATTCTGCTGTAAAATTGATTTAAGATTTCTTTCCTAATGTGATAAAATTAAGAAAACTGTTATTGTTTGACAAGACCCTCTCAGTGGTGTTCACATCCAGAGAGTATACTAGTCTCCTCTGTAGCTCTAAAATACTCTCTTGGGATCCTTATGAGATTTAGGCTACTGTCAAGAAGTAATGAACCCCCAAATTACATCGGTCTTTCATAAATTCTTACTTTCTGTCTTAAAAAGCAAATTCATCTCTCCCTACTAGCCCTCAAATGCTTTAGGCCTATGACACTATCCTGCCCCCCCACAAAGTTCAGAGGAAGGTTCTTTCTCCCCCTCTTGGACTTGGTCTTCCTTATCTAAGCCCTTATATCATTTACAGTTACAGACACTTCCCTGGACATGCCAAGCCGTCCTTCAAGACCCCTTCCTAGGTAATTATTTACATTCAGAAGTTCAGTTTCATAAGGAGCTTTCTGCTTATGAAATAAAAAAACCTGGGTAGTGCCTGTAGTTTAATATATATAGTCATCGTGGTAGGCTGCAGCAGAATCTTCAGGCTAAAAAACCCCGCCCTAGTAATGTAATATAAAGTTTCAATTCTGCATTTGGTTTTGTGCATTTGTTCACCTAGAACCTGGAAATCTGAATGTGCTAGTAAGTTATCCCAAAAAACTGGAACAACATATCAAAGGCACACTCAGTCTTTTCTTTTGCCAGAACGTATTCTATTAGCTTCTATGAAAGCTCAACAGTCATACGTGACTTTTCAGTTCACCATTTCACAGCTGCATTCCCACAAATCACATGAAAATCAGTTTATTAGTTCTATAATAGAACCTCATCTCACTGGCCTAGTGACCATACCCAGAAACAGCAGAAAAATTAGATTTCACAGGACAATATGCATGAAGATAAAGGAACATGTGATCATCTAAAAGGGATGAACCAGCCCACCCCAAAACCAAAAACGATCACTCCCCTTATCCCACAAACCCACACACTTTTCTTTACTATCTTAGCTACAACAGGCACAAATTTTATTGAAATAGTTTCACTGTTGGCTCGCTTGACCTGACAGCAAGGGTAGGAAGTTCATCTTCTCTGAGCATTCTGCCAGTGCCTTTTTGGATCTTTTCAAAATTTAGCTTTGTTACTAAGAAGTCTGCTCGCCATCATTCAAGGATAGCCACCTTCAAGCTACATAGCTAGCAGATGGTACTCTGGATGGATGTAAGCTTTGTATTCTTGTGAGGAACTGAGAAGAGGACTGCAAAAGCAGAGGACATGAGACACTGAAGTTTCTAGAGCAGAGGCAAGACTTTGTAGCTGGAAGCTGGAAGCAACTCAAGTCTTCCTTGTTTCAGGCACAAAAATGGATGCAATACATACTTCATCACTGGGTTACAGGATGTACATGGATGTATCTAAAATAAAGTTGAGGATATAAGTCTTTACTGTTCTATTGCTAAAGCATTGCCAAAGCATATTAAAAGTATATTAAAAGTATATATACCCCAGTCCACACCTGTATCAGCTTTCTCCCTAGATAAATGCTGTGTATACAGAGTTTATTTCTCGTTTAAAGTTGCATAGGAAGAGGTGTGTTGCCCTAAAATACTACTGCAATTATTAGTTTTCTAAATAAGGATCACTTGTTTAAGAACAGCAACTCCGGCACTAGCATTCTGGAATTGTGTCATTTTAATGCCTTTAAAAAAAAAAAAGGCATAAAAAACAGAGCATGGACTGAAGTGTATAAACTGACTTCACCAGGCCATTACAATTAATGTATACTCTACCTTTACTAGTATATTAAGAAAACAACCAACAACAGAAGAGGAAAGCTAAGTATTCTATGTGTGGTCCAGCAACCCACAGTATAATTAAATTTCATTTACTAAACAAAATTTGCTTTTAAGCTGTGTGCTACTTACCCATAATTAAATCCAGTATATTCCATACCAAAGTTATAGGACCATTATTGTAACATCTTAAAATAAGAATACCAATAAAACTTCACATATAGCCCTAAACAAGAGTACAAGTCAGAAGGCCAAATGGCTGTACTGATGCACATTTTGCTTTTTCAGAAGAAATCTTCTGCCTGCAAATAGTACCTTAACATAAGAATACTAGTCCTTTTGACTAGTATTTCCTTTTGAGAAACATCAGTTTCTCAAGTTGTTTTCTTTCTAGCTTATTTCCTCATATGGATTCCTTTCTTCTAGCTCTAGCATAAGTAAGGATATGTTTGCCAGGAAGCACATGGTTCAGAGCAACCAAAGACTTCCACTGTTAGCAATGTTACAGAATCAGATACCAGATTCTGTATTACAGAATCAGATACATAGACATATCTTTCTTTTTGGATGTACAGCAGAAAATGACTCTTCATTATGACTGAAAGACTAATCTGATTTATCTGACTAGTGAAAAAGTATGTAAAAGACTACCTATGTGTTTCATGCTTTAAGGAATTATTTCAAACCTCTAGATGGCAGGTAACTCTGGGAAGACTGTGGACCAGCTTGTGCAAACTCATGTATCTCAGCACCACATTGATGTATGAAAAATGAGTCCCTGAGCAGGTCTCAAAATCTGCCAAGTATTCTTCCTCTCCAAAGGGAAAAGCAGACAGTTGTTATCTACCACCCATTACATCAACATTTATGTGCACAGAGACACCTGACTATTCCACAATTAAAGGGCAGTCATTGCTTTCAGTCGTAAACCCCAAGAAATCTAAAGCAGACAATTTGTCAAAATTCTACTTGAAGCTCAGGTTCACAGGGTATGGCTTTTGTTGGTTGGATTTTTTTTTGTGTGTGTGTAGTTTCCATGGAAGTTTTACANNNNTGTAGTTTCCATGGATGTTTTACACGCCAAAAGATCAGAGGCAGCAGGGCAAATTGTACTCAGGTCTTCACACTATTATTTTGACAAATAATGATCTAAGCTGTGACAGTTCTCATTAAAATACATATATGTATATGCTGAGATTGCATAGTTTGTGGTATCAACAGTTACTGAGATCACCTGTTTCACACTGGCACTAATAGTGCAGCATAGGTAGAAGGCTCTTTCACCAGTGGAAGAACTTCACTGTTTATCACAACAGTATCTATAGACTTGTTGAAGAACCCAAAGCAACTGGCATAGCAGGTTTCCCCAAGAGCTTAACTATCACACACCTCTCCTTCCTTCTAACCACAAATTATGGTAGTTGGTCCAATAAAAGATTGTTTCTTCTTACAAGCCTCATGTCAGCCTAGACAAAAAGTCAGAACTCATCCATTCATTCCATTAGATATACCAAGTGTGACAAGCCACATTTAGCATGCCACAGTAAAAACAGCTCTGATGTAGTGCTACGTACCCCTTTAAAAGGGAATGGAGGGTCACCCTCACAACAAAATTTTGAGATAAAAGGCTGCTAAGACTGTAACACTGGAAAGTTACTTTGAAGTTTTAAGTCTTGCATTTCTAGGAGATTTTTCTTGAAGTGTCATCAGTGCAACTGACAGCTGCAGGCAAACTCAAATGTAAGTCTTCTATCTCAGGCTGCAACTTCACTAGTAGCTGAGGTGACCTAAGAGCCATTCTGCAGCCAAAAAGGAAAGATCTCACTCACTCTTCCATCCCACAGTTCCACGAACACATCTTGTGTGAGGCAGCTTGAAACTTCTGCTAATGTAGAGTGTTACCATTTTTTTAAGACGTATTTGGAGTACCAAGTTAAATTTTCTTGTGGTCTAGTGAGTTTAGGCAGTTTGGAGTTCTATGAGCAGAGCTGGAAAGAAACAACTCTTCCTTTCACCTGCTAAGCTCCAAGCTTAGCTCATATGGAATCAGGTTTAACCTCTGAACTTGCCTTTTACTAAGGGAAAAAATAAGTAGGCCTCACCTGAAAGACAACATGCTACAAAGTAGGATTAATACATGCACCAAGAAAGATTTGTTATTTCTAAGGCTCAGAGCGGAGCCCTACATTTAATTTGTGTTAGATACTGCTGTGCTTAAATAATATGAGCAATCCACCTGCAAATATAAATTTCTGTCTATGCAACATTCTAAAGCTTTAAGAATGGCACTTTTCCTTCTCCGGCACAGAAGATGTACAGTGCTGTTCTAACAGGACAGATCCTAGTTAGAGAAATAAAAATACTAAAAATGTTTTCACTGTCACCAGTATTGATTTGTGCAGTGCTGGATTACAATACATGTCTGACCCAGCATAGCAATGAGCACAGATATGAAATGCTGTTGCACTGACAGGCACGTGTGGTGGTTTGCACTGATCTTACAATTTTATGCTTACTTTAAGTAGGCTTCGTGTTTGATCTGGCATAAAGCCTACTGATACAAAGCTTGCCCCTCAGTGCTCTTTGAACAGATTTGAACCAGCAAAGCAAGTTTACACTAGATGAGCACTTTATGCCATAGAGCTGTGAAATACTCAATGTCATTTTAGGAGTCCTAAAGCTCAAGTTACTGTATCATAGAACATGACCTCAAGCTAGTCAGGATTACAACTGAGAGTTAGCTTGCTTAGCATTTTTGCTGGTCTTGTCCTTTCTTACGCCCTGCAATTGATTCCTCACCACGCGTTGGCCTTACCAGTTGTTCAGTATAGACTGCTTACATTGTGCATAGTTAAAGATTCCACAGGGCAGATACATATTAAATTTTCCAAGGAAGGATATTTTAAACCCAGAATGGTTCTCCCCATTCACTTCAATATACAATCCTACAAACAGCTGCACAACCACTGGGACTGCCTGTGAGCAAAACTACAGCATGTCTATGCTTATGATAAACTATTAAAGCTGAAGACTGAAGAGTGTTTTAATACATTAGCTGTACTTGACAGGATTTTAGCAAGTCTGAGCTGACCAGACAGGCAACAAAATACAATCTGGTTCAGCATTTCTAAACCTCTAAAGGTAATTCTCAGCATCCATGAGATAAGAACAGCAAACAAAATGCAAGACCTACAGTTCACTTCTCACCCATCTCAACAGCATTCTTTAGGGACTCACAATGTAAGGCTTCAATTATTTAAGCAAGGTGCAAACTAGAGGTGAGAAGCTGCTTTTACGTATACAGAATGCTCTGAAGCAGTAGTAACTCATATCCATCTTCCAAGTAAAAGCCAAACAAACGTAAACATGCAAATAGCTTTAAAGCCTTCTAGTCTTCTCTTAAATAAAATACATTGAAAGTTGTAGTATCTGAAATACAAAGAAGAAAAAAGCCAGATGATATTAAGTTTCAGATACTATAATCCTCAGGAACCTCAGCTACTTCGTGATTTTCACAACTACGCTTTGCCCGTCTCTCCCAAGGCATTTTTTTGGTGTAAAAGAGAGTGCAAGTTATCCACGTAACTTCACAAAAAATGCAGAGAAGTAACACACATGTATAATGAAACGCACAAAAATCTTGAGAATTACTTTGCCTCCTATTTTTAGTACAAAAACATACAATATAATTTGCAATAGAGGCAAAAAAAAGACTGTATTGCTGAAATTAAAGAACCTGCCTTTAAACGTGAGGGCGGGGGGGAAAAAAAAAAGTATGTTTACCTGTTGCTTCTGGTACGCTGTGTTCGGGTTAATTTTGGACTCCAAAAGAAGAGAGCCTAGGAAAAAAAAGTTCCACTTATTTACACGTGTACTAAAATTTCAATCTCAACATGAATTTTCTGATTACTCTTTCCTCAGGTAGGTATTAACACCTTTCCTCCCAACAATAAGCCTGTTAAACCCATATCCTGCAACCTTGTATTTCATTTTCCCCCTCAAAGATATTTTTCACATAGTACAGAACATTCAAGAGTGTTTTAAGGACTGGATTCTTAACCTCCTTCTTATTCTGAGTAATGACTTTTCCACAGAAAATTTTCTAGAGATGATAAAGTCCGCAAAAAAACAGCACACAAAAAGCATCACAACGACATTCCATAGATCACCTACAATTGTTTTGTACAAAATTTGCTAATCGTGGTATTTGTTTTCAAAGTTTAGCTAAAACACTTATATGAGTTTGCTGGAAAGCATATCTACAAACTAACGCTTAGAGCAGCAACCATTGTGACTGCCAATACCAAAAAACCTCAGACACGATAAACTTAGGAACAATGGTTTCACAGCAGCTTATCACTTAAGACATAGATCAGCAATTCCATTCTCATGTTTGTGTTTTCCTGCCCTTCTTTTTGCCTAAGCATTAGTGTTAATACATGTCACATTTAAGTGGTTCAGAGGGTTCATCTAGATGAAAACAACCCTTAAAACTGCCTTTATTTTTGGTCCGATCACTTCCCTCATCCACCTTGCTGCTCAGCTGCACAAATGCCAGTATATGAGGGACTCTACAGCCATGACGTACCTGCAGAGCTTCACTCAATGTACATGAAGAAATACTGATAAATTAATTTGCATATCAGTCTCGTAATTAAAATATAAGGCTGCAAGCAGCCCTTTAAAGAGGCACTTCTCCATTCATTTACCTGCTTAAATTTATCCTTTAAAAGTCCAAACTTTCTTTAAGAAAAGTTTCAACTTCTCAGTTGCATCACTGTAGTTCTAAGGCAGTCTTATATTACTAGACTATTTGCCAAATATTCTCACAAAATCTACACTAAAGAAAAATTAAAATGCTTCAACCACTTCAAATATGGAAGCCTGAGAACTTGAAGACAGGACAACAAAACAAATTACTTGGATTTGAAAAACATACCTGGAATTGAAAATTGAACTTCCAAATCACACTGTAGAATCAACAATGGCTAGCTACATTCACTGTCTGGAGAGTATACCAACTATAAAATTCACAGCAAAAAATATCCCAAACCAATGTTTGTTTACTAAGTATCACCATCCTCAATCTCATAGGTTACACTTACAAGAAAAACCCACACTCCTTTCCCGAAGAATTGCTGCTGACAAAGAGAAGATCACAGAATCATAGATTTGGGTTGGAAGGGACCTTTAAAGGTCATCTAAACCCAAGCCTCGTGCAGTGAGCAGGGACATCTTCAACTAGACCAGGTTGCTCAGAGCCCCATCCAACCTGACCTTGAATGTTTCCAGGGATGGGGCCTCCACTACTTCTCTGCGCAACCCATTCCAGTGTTTCATCACCCTCATCATAAAAAATTTCTTCCAGATACCTAGTCCAAATCTACCTTCTTTTAGTTTAAAACCACTACCCCTTGCCCTATCACAACAGGCTCTACTAAAAAGATTGTCCCCATCTTTCATATAAGCCCCCTTTAAGCACTCCAAGGCTGCAATAAGGTCTCCCCGCAGCCTTCTCTTCTCCAGGCTGAACAACCCCAACTCTCTCAGCTTGTCCTCACAGGAGAGGTGTTCCACTCCTCTGATAATTTTTGTTGCCCTCCTCTGGACCCATTCCAACATGGCCATGTCTTCCCTGTGCTGAGGACTCTGGAGCTGGATGCAGTACTCCAGGTGGGGTAAGAAAGGTTATTACTTCACAAATTTAGAAGCTTTACCGAGGATTTTTGTATGCATTAGCTTGTATGTATGGATGTGATAATCGACACAATTTTTTTTTTTAAATTAACAAAGTAACTTACCTGTGATGGCTGCTGCTTCCTAACTTCTAAGTCTGCTGTTCTACATGAAGCAGCCATTGCTAATGAAGTTGGCTTGAAAAGCTATTGCCCTGTCTCAACTGCTCTTGCAGTAAGAGCTGTTTACTAACCAAGATATGATCCAAAACCAAAACTGAACTAAACAGCCCTCATGGGAAAACAAGACACAATGAAAAAGCAGCAATCTCCTCCCAAAACCACACATACTACCCTTTCTTTAAAAAAAAAAAAAAGAGTTTTTCCAGTTCTCTAACCTGCATCAGCCCTGTTAACAAAGCAGCCTATTTGCTTAAGTGTGGCAGCATAACTAAAGAAAAAAATAAAACTCACAAACTATAGAGCAGGACAGAGAAGGAAAACATCTAAGATGAGCTGATGAATCCAATACACTGTGCTACTTAGGCCATAGTCTTGAGCTCTGAATTTTGGGTTTGCCTAGTGAACATCTTAAAACAGCATTCCCTTTCTCGTTACAATCATCTGTTATAGGCAGTATTTCACTTCAATCTTACTTTCAGCTTCAAAGCCTCAGCTTCAACTACATGCAGTTTTAGAACATAATTTTGAGGTATTAACTTGGTTGACTAACTTCTAGAAAGTGTGTACTGTCTAGAATTATTTAATAGCAGCAAATATGAGTTAGAATCTTGTAAGAATTAAAAGCAATTGATAATTTCAACATATTTTAACTGCTGAACACAGACCTACAGACATGGAAATCCTGAAATTAGCAGAATATCATACATAACTTGAACACCATGTTTGACAAATACTATTAAAAACAAAATCTTGAAGACAATTGAATACAGACATTTCATTTTCCAGGCTAGCAGCAGACACTAGAGAATGGACTCTTTACTAGACTTACCACAAAAGAGCATTTCTTCTTCTCTACTAAACCTGATGCTTGCAGGAAAGACAAATCAAGCCTTATAAGGCTTGACTTGCTTCTCGTTACCACATGATTCAACTTATTCCTCACCATTCCGGATAACAACTAGAAAAATATGAATTTGGAGATAGAAACATACCAAAGCGTAAACTGTGCTCTATAACCTATAACTGGCCCAAATCCATCCTTCTGGAGAATCTGATACTCCATTTGTGCAATCTGTTCCCCAAAAATGGTACAATGAGTCAAACAGTGATTATTCTACTAGTTAGTCCAGTGGGTTTATTTTCGTACAGTAAGTTTTACAGGATTAGGCCCCTTCCTGGTATAAGGGAGTTCTAGGTCTCTGTTACTTCTGGGAACCAAGCAACAGTAACAGATCTCTAACACAAATGTATTCTTTAGAAAAAGGTTACAGAAATTTAACAAACAGCAAATAAAGTTCTTCTCCATTCAAAGTCAGTATCAATATTACTTCCTAAATACAGTTCAAGATGCTTACTCTTGCATTTGTCATAAGCAATTACTTTCTATGTAGGTATTTTTCTCTTGATACTATCCTAGGATACATTAAAACTGTCCAGTCTACTTCATGAAAAATACACCAACAAAATTTTATCTTCATTGACCCAATGACTCTATTCAAAGTTAGACAAGACCTGAAAATTCACCTTAACACAAGCTATGGTTTTAATAAACCCCCCAAAATTATGCAGATCTAGTTATTTTCTAAGTTATAGCTTTGAATGAATTTGTGAAGTTAACCGCAAAACATCGGTGCCAGAAAGTAACATCTGAAACCACTATAAAGAAGAAAACATTGATTTGCAGAATTATGTTATTTGCCACTGTAATGCAATATAGCACAGCTGGGTTTTTTTGTTAGTATAACACCACTGTTCTGTGCTGTGAAAGGAATGCGCGTATAGGGAAAGACTTGCTCCAAAGAGATTACATACAGATATGCAATGCTATTTTCAAAGATATTTAGAGAACATCAAATATCCCAATGCTATAGTCCTAAACAACAAATCTGCAGACTTGTCTACATATATGCATATGGAGAAGACTTGCTGATATGGAATACAGCTCCTCTCCCATCAAACTGTTATGTGGACCCTTCTTCAAAAGGGGAAAAGGTAGTGTCACTCATTACTCCTCAACAGGATAAACATGTTTATATTTAAGTGAAAATTTCAATTCAAGAGCTGTTTTTTGCAAGATGCACACAGACGTTTAAGTTCTGCAATCAGTTCTGCTGCTACTGAATCACAGAAACCAATCCACAGAAACTTAGGAAACAGCTCAAACCAAGGTCCAAGAATGCGCTCTGCATTTGAAAGAGACTATTCCTCAGTCTCACACATTTCTGAAGGGTCAAACCCAAGCATTAAGGAGAGGAGAGAACCAGGAGAAGAGAAACATACAAAAAAGAAAACCTCTCCCACCCATCTTTTTTTTTCATTTTCACCTTAGTACATAGCCATGAAATTTTCTGTGTTGCTTTCCTAAAAATAAATAAATAAAAATGCACTCCTTGAGTTTTGACCAAGGTAAAGCAAATGTAAGCCAAATTTTGGCCAAGCCTTCTGCCAGTATTATGGATACCTAGTCTAAAGAAACAGCAAGGATGTGGATGCCTACCCTATGGCACAAGTCATCAACACACAGAATTCAGAAGTAGCAAACTACAACTCCTAAACAAAAGCGATTAGACAGTTCCTAAAAGCAAGCTGGCAAATATGGCCTCCAATGGGGGAGTTCACTTTGGCTTGTCAAAAAGTTTAGCTACAGGACTAGTAAGCTTTAATTCAAAGCTTAAGCTTTCTGTTCAATTAAACCAAGTTAGTGAAACAGAAAAGTTCATTTTAGAGGTCACTTCAGTCATCTGGGCTCAGAACAAAAAAAAAAAAGTAATCTGAAACCACGTGGTGAAAATCTAGAAGCACACAGACATTTTAAGAATGAGGCAGGCCACAGCAGCCTAAAACACCATGTGAGAAGCAGGTAAGAAATCAAAGGTTTCTGATTATAGACAGAAACTCACATGGAAGGTCATCATGTGTAAGAAAAGAGTTTACTACTGCTCTACTGCAATTCAAGTAGAAAACACACTGCAACTACAAATCACAAAGAGAAAGTTTTCAGGGTTTTAAGTAAAAACGTTAAGTTGTTTACCTGTTAAAAAAAAAATACAATTCCCTGTTTCAAAGCATTATATATCTGATCTGAAAGCAGCTTACGATATTTCCGTACTATAATAGATTACTCCAAATTGTCTGCAATGACTCTTAAAGTTTAGTGCCTGGGAGCATTAGACATCTCAGATAGCAACACAAATCACTCATCTGCTCTAAATTCTTTTCTTTTAAGATGGTGTTAAAAAACCACCAGCCCAAGATAAAAAAAACACTCCTATAGATAAGAAAAAAATTGCACTCTTATTCAGTTCTTACTGCTCCAGTTCCAGATGATAGCTTACCTTGGACTTGGCATGCTGATTGTAGCTCCCGTATCTGAACACCCTGACCCTGCCATAAAATCTCAACCACTTGGAAAGCAGCTATGGAGCTACACCAAGTCACAGCTGCAAAATCAAAAGACTGAACTATGTGCTAGCCCACACAGTCAGCCAAACAAACCTCTGGTAATTCTGCTGTTGCTCTGTGCACAGCCAAACCAGCCCTTTAACAGGAGGGGGAATTTCCCATACACAGCAGGAACTACTGCTAACATGCCCCACCACCTCCCCCACTCAGGAAATGGAGCCCGCAACTTCAGGCAGATCCCGAAGTTTTCAGTCAGCTTCCTGGAGTAAATCAGTAAGAACATGCTAGCATGCACGGGATGAATCTCGGCTCAAACACTAGGAAAAGCTGGTTTAGAAAAGCAGGAAGGAAGAAGTTTCATTGTGGAAAGAGGAGGAGCTGACAGAGAAAGACAATACAAGAACGCAACAGAAACACGAAGGCAAATCGTGTATAGGTCAGGTTCCTAGT
>VZTL01026935.1:0-18142 GCA_013400535.1 Scopus umbretta | reverse complement strand
GTGATATGACAAATCCCCACAGTTATCACTGAAGCTCTTTACTGAGTTGGTATAACTTGGCACTATGACTATAATGGCCTGACTTACTAGAACCAGTGTGAGTGTTTTATTAGCATTTGCCATCAGATGTTCATGGAGTCAGGGAAATGTACATTAAAACATTGCATCCTTTAGTCAGAAACGTAAAGGAAAACATTTCATCTGTTGTGGTTTTTACCTCCAGAAAGGCGGCACAACAGCAATAAAAAAATTTTGAGAAAATAATGTAAACAACATATGAGAAAAACAGCCAATGGTGTCATAAAGCTAATCAAGAATATATTTTGGTTTGGATTGAAAATGATGTAATCTTCCTTTTTGTTTCTTGCAGTTATAATTACTTTTATGTTTTAAATTAATGATGAGAGCAACTGACATCTGCTAAAAGCAAATGATGTGTCAGCTTACCATAAATTCCTTGTCAAGTCTGGGTAAGTGTAAAAATGCAAAACTGATCAATTTAACATACCAGAAAAACTAAATTGCTCAAATGATGAAAATTCTCATTTTTGCCATGTTCAGAATATCCTTTTCAAGTGCAACTCCTTTACCACTAAACAATGACCATGCAATGGAGATGAATGTCATATTCATTCTCCATTGTTGCAAATTATTTTAATTACTTCTGCTTCTAAAGGGCAATTGGCACAGTCAGCAGAGTTTAGCAGATCATCTGGGAACATTTATTTTGCCAATTTATCCATTCTTGAAATGTCAATATTAAATTATTTAATTTTTGTTACAAATATGAGAGAGAGAGATATATACAGCTATACGAAATGTAAGTGTTTTCTAGGAGAATTTGTGGCCTCGGGGTTCATGAGTTAATACATTTGTTCTGGCTACTAAAGCTAAACTGAATGTTAATGCAACATTTCAAATACTATCATCTGAAGTCTTTTGTAAAAACAATATGTTTGTATTGTAGCACAGGACTGTATTTATGCAATGAGAAAGCATAATATGCTCAATAAATATTGAAGTTCTTGGACTCCTGCTGAGCATTTGATATTGAAGCGTACCTAGTTATATACTTTGAAATTGATGCCCCTTTTCATTCTGGGCTGAATTTGCACCTTTGCTACAGTAATTTCACTTTGCATCTCTGCACATAATTATTGTGAGACTGATTCAACAGGGGAACAATAAAGAGAGAGACAGAAAGAGTTCTGCCTGAACAGCAGGCAGTGTTGTATTATTTTAATGAAACTGGAAAGTTTGAGGAACTGAAACAGTAAACATTGCAAAATGTCCAAAACAGGACTTCAGGCAGTTGTCTTCTGGTCCTTTGTTACCCTCACAGTATTTGGAGCTAAATTTCTGTGAAGTGAGTTATAAGTGTAAAAGAGAGCAGACTTTTGGCCTTTGTGGTCCCACGGTGGAGTAAGGAATCATGTATTCCTTATGGAGTAAGGAATCCAAATGGAATCCAAAAGGAATCCAAATTCCAAATGGAGTAAGGAATCATGTATTCCTTACTCCATCACCTGTAGCCTCCAAGGACTTAGGTACTGATATAGATACCTGAGTAAGGAAATGCAGAAAGGACGTAAGACATGCTTACATCTTTCTAACCCTAAACTCAGTATCAGTTCCTCCTTATGTATTAACTCTTCTGAGAACTCTTAATTAGCTCCCAGGGCAAATGAACTCAGGAAAGCGACTGGCTCTTTTCATTCTGCACCGAGTCATCGTAGTTTTAAGTTATAGGTAGCTGTAATCTTTTGCTCTGTGAATGTGTGTATATTTTTAATGTTCATGTTAGTGCTGAAATGCCCTCAAAGCATGATTATTTTGCATTGGGATAATGAGCATCTCAAGGAGACATTCACAAGCTGAGCAGATCCTTAGCCCCTTGGAAAGTGTTGTAATACAAGCACTTTGAGGACATATTAATTTAGCAATACTCCTAGATTTGGGAGGATGGTGGTGGTCCCCGAGAGGACATTTCACTTTGCTGGCATCCTCTGAGAGCAGTCTGCATAGACTGTGCCCACAGGAGAGTCAGACCCAAGGCATAGTCCTACAGAGAGTCGTTGACATGAAGTTCATTCTTTCAATCAAGTTAAGAGCAGTGCATTTCTCATACATGAAATTTTGGCCACTTTGAAACCAATAGGAGTTCTGCTGTCATCTTGCAGTGTGGATGGTGTTTAAGCCCCAAATCTGCAATAAGCTAAGTGGCTGAGTTCAGAAATAAGTATGAGAACTGACTATTCCACAGAAATTAATGGTCACATGGGAGTAGTCTTGGGTTTTCAGAGGGAGGTTTTCCAAGACACATAGGAAGTTACCCCCATTTCAGCTGAAGCTAGCTATTGAATTTCTCCTTTGGGTACTAACAGATCTCTCCCAGTGTCCTTATTATGGTTCATTCAATATAAGAACAATAAAAGTGTACACAGAGGCCCAGCTACTCAGGCACTGTAGATCCATTGACTTCAAGATTTGCTGAAAAATCAAAACAAAAGCATGCACAGAGGGGTCTTCAAACTTGATATATAATTAACTTAAAAGAAAAAATCTGTGCCAGTTCAAATCCTCATACTATACAGTATGATGTAAACTGACATACCACCACTCATACTGCCAGACTTGTACCAGTCACCAACCTGATTATCTCATGCATTGGGCCACTGGTGCCAGAGATGTAAAATGAAATTCCAGACAGTGCGGTTTTTCAGTGCAGTGAAACTAGAGCCTTTTATATTCTCGTCAGCTCGCTTTCTTACGACACATCACCTTCTAAAATTTGACTTTGATTTTACTACTTGGCTCAATGAAGGGGCAGAGTGGCCAACACGATGATGGAAGATTTTTATATGAAGTCAGTGTCGCTTAAGGTTATCGGTATGTCTCTCTCTCTTCCATCACTTTAGATATCCAGGTTTCCTACACATATTTCTCTGGTATGTATCCTCTTTAGACATTAACACTATCAATGATCTTTCACAAAATACATTTCCAATTTCTTTTTCCTGAGCAGCAGAAATGTTGCAACCAACTTTCTATGGAAAAATGCTATGGGCTACATTCATTTCAGATGTTGTACCCCAGCAGCTACAGCTGTGACGTGTTGTTATTGAGGGAGTGGGTTGTTCCACTCACTGGTTGTTCGTCTTTGTTTGGTCCTCTGACTCATAAGGAACTTTTGCTATGGTTGTTTTCAAATTGCAGTCCTCTCCTTTCCCTTCTTTTCCTGCTGCCATTTCTGTATACTTGCCTATTGATTTGCTTCTTGTCGATAATTTTCCTTCTGCGGGAATATAGGGGTTTATACTCCTGACTCATTTTTCCTGAGTTTGCACCACTGTCTTCACTGCCCTTCACTTTGTTGAACTCATCTACATCTCTGTAAGGAGTGGAAGGAAAATAGCACCCTTCAGTGCTCCATTTGCTCCTCTCATTGCACAGGTGTAAATGACAAGATATGAGATTGTCAGGAATTAGGTCTGGCTCAAGCTACTCAGGCATTGAGTTATGCTTGCAATTTGAGGTTCAGAAAACACCGGGAACTGTCAATTTTCATATTGTGCAGTGGTGCAATGGTATGGAATAGCATAAAATCTTACTTTGATCCACAGTCACTACATATTTGTGTGCTCTAGCAAACTCTGAACAAACCTGAGTTTAGATGCCAGTTTATAACCCCTGGATTGGGCAATATTGTCTTTGAGATATTAGGTTTTGCTGCAAACTATTCATGCTACCCTGTGCATATTCTTTTGCTTGTAAACAATTCAGTCGTTTGCAGGTTCCCAGGCATATGTTGATATTGTTGGTATGAAAAAGTTTTCACTTCAGCTGGCCATTCTGCTCTCATTACAATGGCATTCATTCACTCGCCTACCAGTTTCTGAGCTATAGAAATAACACCATGATATATTAAGAAAAGTGGGAGCCTGTTTACTCTGATAGCTTAGAAACTGAGGTTACCCAGCAACTGCTTCAAGAGTATCTGAGGTTTGTGTGGCCATGGAGGATTTGGACTTCAGAGAGAAGAAGATGGACAGCTGAGGATGGCAAGCACCATGACTGTTTCCTGGTAGACCATCCTGCTTGCATATCAGATCCCTACATGTGGGTATGTTTTGAGTTCATCAGTTATTTTGAATTCATTAGTATTCAGCCCATTTATCCAAGCTTGCATTCACAAATCCAGTGCATCTCAAAGTTTTGGTTTATTAGTAAAGTTTATTACTAGTTTATTAGTAAAGTTATTACACTGAATAATTTATAAACTCTCAGAACCTTGCTGTAACAATTATCTTTTATCTTTAACCATGCACTTCTCAGAATAAGCCTGTGTGGTGGTCTGAATGACATGCGATGTTTTACCCTGCTTTTAAAATGAAATGATCTGCACTGTGTCTTTGGATACACATTCAGGCCTGGGTCTTATGCAGTTCACCAAATGACATAATGGTTGAGGTTGGAAAGGACCTCTGGAGGTCATCTGGTCCAACCACCCTGCTCAAGCAGGGCCCTCTACAGCTAGTTGCCCAGGACCACATCTCCCTTCCAATGAGGGAGATTCCACCACCTCTCTGGGTAACCTCTACCAGTGCTCAGTCACCCTCACAGGAAAAAAATTGTTTCCTGATGTTCAGAGGGAACCTCCTGTGTTTTGGCTTGCGCCCATTGCCTCTAGTCTTGTCACTGGGCACCACTGGCAAGAGGCTGGCTCCATCCTCTTTGCACCCTCCCTTCAGGTATTTGTACACATTGATGAGGTCCCCCAAGCCTTCTCTTCTCCAGGCTGAACAGTCCGAGCTCTGTCAGCCTTTTCTCATAGGAGAGGTGCTCCAGTCCCTTCATCATCTTCATGGTCCTTCACTGGACTCTCTCCAGCAGCTCCAAATTCACAGTCACCCATACATTTTTATGGGTGAAATTTAGCCCTGTGGCTTTTTTGCTTCTTTGTTTGTTTTACTCATTCTGGCTATTTCAGGAACACTTAAAGTGGAAAAGTAATGAGAAAATAAGAATATCTAATTTACTCTCAATTTCTTTTTTCCTGCTAGATCTGCTTAAGAGGCTGTGGTCCTGATCTAAGTCATCTAAGGAATGAACAAAGGAACAACTTATATGGGAGATTAATGAGTGTGAGGGGCTTTGGTAATATGGCAGTAAGTACCATAGAAATGTTATAAATACCTAAAAATTCAGCACAGAGAGGGATGGGCAAAACTCCAAATGGTCGTCACTATTGTAAGATGGAAAATAAAACCCTTAATGGGCAAAACCTCTGCCTGTTATTGGTAAGAAGCACTAAAAGTAGCCATTCTTAGGAGCACTTGTGGTTGACTAGCACTTGTTATGCTACAGGAGAGGAGTAGTAGTCCTGAGGAAGAGGTTTTTCTTTGTCATATCAGCAGTTTTAAGTAGAGCACAGATGCTTTACGCTTCCAGGCTTGGTTACATTAGGAGATGTATTGAGCACAGTGCAGAAGATTTTTTTTTTTTAAATTAAGTGTTGTGCTAGGAATTAATGGTGTGAGTAGTGAAATTTTGCTTCTCTCACTTGTAGAAACTACAGGCACTTTTTCCTTTTGCATGTGATTCTAATTGAGATAGGTGTAAAGTCAGACATTTTCACAGAAGTCATACAGGCCAGAGTGTACAATAGTAATTAAGTATCGAGTGTGCATATGACTAATTAATTACTGCCATAAGGAACATATGTTTTGGCTCCTTCCTGGAGCTACTTACCACATGCCTGTGTTATAAGGCAGAATGAGAAGTGGCCCCATGCTGAAATAGGAGTTCATTACAAAACAACATGACAAAGAAGGAAGCAAGTATATGTTGACCAAGCCAACTAGTTCAGAGGCACAACAAAGGGAAAAAATATCAGAGAAACTTCTGCACTGAAATGAGAGCTCAGGCTGCCTTCAAGGGACAACTTCAAACCATAGGTGTGCACTTGCACTTTTTTTTTTTAATTAATGTACAATGCTTAAACACGTTGTAAAGTTGAATATGGCCCAAGGCTGAAAAAAAGCATGTAACTTACTTCTGATGACCCCATGAAGGTTGGAACAGAGATAGGTTTTGATATTTTTTTTTTTTGCTTGGTTTGGGTTCATATTTGCGTATTTACAATGTCATTTTGATTCACTCCATGCTTCAGTCCTGAGCTGTTTCCCCTGGTTGTCTTTCTAAGCCTCAAAACAGCTCATTCCTCTTGAGAAGGAATCGGAGCAAAACTGAGCAAATAGCTTGCTTCAGTGTCAGTATAAAGATATGTGATGGGCTTTTGGCCAGGCTGCTTCTAAAGAATTGGTAAGGGCAGAATTCCAGGCTCACTGGTTGACCCAGGGGCTGGGAACTGCTCCCTTCTGCTCTTGCCAAAGACAGCAGAGACTTCCCAATTCTTCCTGACTTTTTAGAGGCTGTGGCGATGGTCCCTTTCACAGTGTTTATTCTGCTGGGATTTCATTCTCCTCAGAATATTGTCTCCTTGAAATATGCTGCTTCAGATGATGTAACTAGGCTTTAAGAGTACAGTTGCAGAAGTCAGCTTGGTTATATCTGCTGTGTAAATTATTTTTCAAGCAACGTTAAAAATAGCATGCTCTCAGTCACTGAGAACATGGACAGAGTTCAGCTGCAGCTTGGCAACTGGATGTTGGCAGAAACTTTGTACCATATTCATTGAATATTTGCACAAGTAGGGATTACATCAGTGACAATAGTACAAATTTGTATGTTAAATACAGGAATGCCTTTTAGCAAAATAATGGAGTGACTCGTAATGCCTTCTAATTCTGTGTTTTGCTACAAACTTAGCTTAGGTATTATTCTACCCAACTCCTGACATGAAGAAGTGGCAAGTGCAAGTATGTTTATAATACATGTCCTCAGAATTCTTCATATTTCCATTCCCACCTTGCATGAATACACCCTACAAAATGCATTGCTACTCTATGGTACTTCTATCAGATCTAATTGAACAGGATTTAAAAGTATTTAACATGGCTTTATGGTGAGAATATTCATGAATACAAATCCATAGTTTGCTCACACTTAACATAATCCAGGTACACATTTTTCCTGTGCACTCATTCATGGGAAATATAACACAGATGAAAAACCCATATAGGCTCATGTTTTATATATTTGACCATCTGTGCTTCTTTCTGCCAAGAAAAAGTCCTTTGCCTTTGCTCCTATCATTTTTATTGACATGTTTGGCAGGTGGGGGGTTTATTAGCTTTTTTATTATTTTACCTACTTTAGGCCTTCTCTCCCGTCTTTAGGTCCATGGCAGTATTTTAAGAATATGCCCCCTTCTTTCCTGCCGTTTTCTTGCAAATGAACATCCTGTTTAGACATTTTATTTCTCATCTTGACAGCTGCTGTCCCCTCTGGCTTTTCTGCTTCCATCTTGTGGCTTCTTAAGACTGCTGCTTTAAACCTGAGCACTCCTCATTTCTCCCCCACCTCCTCTGCATTGACTTTAGGGATCTGTGCATCCAATGGCAGGCCTGCTGAAGCCGTGGATCTCCAGGGCTCACCCTGATGCATTAGCAGTCATCTTTGCATTTGTTCATCACAACTCTGCTGCTTACAGCTTGACGGTAACTCTGCCTTTGTTGTCCCTGCCAAAGAGGGTGGTAACCTAGTTGCAGCTCAAACAGCCAACACAAAGAAGGAAAGAAGGACTGGCCAACAATGTCTAGAATTGACACTTGCTTCAGTTTCTGGGTTTGTTGAGGTCTGCCCGTGTTTCTGTGAGCACAACCCACCTGAAGAACCCAGGGTAAGCCCACCTTAGGAAGTGACCAGCTCTCCCCAGCAAACACACTCATTGTCTTTCCAGTGGATCCTACACTCCTCTGAAGGAGGGGTCTCTGGATCTGCCCCAAGCAGCGTGACATGGTCTGCCTCATGCCCATGCTCCCGTTTCAAGGACAGCCAGGGATGCCAGTAAGCAGGCTCGTGGGGCTGGCTTCACGGCTTCACGGGTGCTCTGCCAGGGCAGAGCCCAGGTGTGCTGCTGGACATGCACGAATCTGGCCAAGCAGCTCTTGGTAGGGTCAGTACTCACCTGGAAATCTGGTCCTGAAGGTCAAGCTCTGAGGCATCCCCTGCACCTTGGTTTTTCATGTGCAAAGTGCTGCTAATTGTGCTTTTCACTTTTAATTTTCATTTCTGAACTCCTTTGGCAGGGCACTGTTTTGTACAGTTTAAGATGAGCCTCAAGGCACTCTTAGCGTATTAATAATACAACGTGAAGGTGCTGGACATAAACAGGAAAGGCCTTGGCATTCTTTCAAAGAACGAAAGTTCATTTCTTGATCCAGAAACAGAGTTGGTGCTCACAAAATCATCATTAAAAAAAATCAACAAAAGTTTCTTTAAAATCATCTTCAGTTGCCCAAGCTCTGATCCACATACCTGCCTGTACTGTTTGTTGGTACATCTGTAATCAGAGGGATGTAACAAATAGATAAACAATTTATCACATCTTTAATAAACTGGACAAAAGAAAAATCAAGATCATGTTCAAAACCCATTTAACTAATACTCATAAAATAAAATTATTTGCTGTAATTGTGGTCTCCTGGATTTTCATTTGTTGCCAGACAATATTATTTAATGTGCTCAGAAATGAAGAATTGGTATTCCAGTGGCACAATATATCAGAGCAACATCAAAGCCATTTATAGTCTGTGTGGCTGAGTTGCACACGAGGTCTAAGAAAACATTCTGTTTAAACACACTTAGTTGTGGGGTTTTTTTATGTTAAGCATTATCAGGGATAACAATATTTCATCAGAGGCAGATGACTCTCTAGGAACATAATTAATCATGATTATTTATGTCATACCTAATTATCAGGAAATAGCCCCAGGGATACACTTCAGTTATATTTCAGAACCTTCAGACTATAATTACTTTGCTTTGTATTAAATATTCTTTCCATACTCTTGAAGAAGTTTAGAACATATTTATAAGAAATAAGGTCAAAGGGATAGAAATAAGTAATGTACAATCAAATAATGAAAATATGTGCATTTGGGGAAGTGCTGAGTTATTATGAGGAAGTATATTAATTTCATTCTCTTCATAATTAGGTAAAAGAAATGGCTTTCTACTGTAGTTTTTAATATGTGAGCACACTAGCATAACAGCAAGGGCCTTAAAACATAGGCCTTTTAAAATTCTGTTAATGTAGTGTAAAGTGGATTAAAAGTTGGAAATAAAAATGCAATCCTACCTAAGGGTCTGAATTCTCAAAGACTTTTCATTTGTAAATTTCGAAAGCTATTTTTCAGTGAGGACCTTTCATATTCTAAGCCATAGCTTCTGGTGTTGCTGTAAAAAATATTTAGATGCATTTCTGGCTTATTATTTATAACCCATTGTGAGTAATTAAAGCATTTAATAGGAGTTGTAAAATTAGGTAGGCAATGTACATGAGTATGTATGTGTGTAATTTACATTCCTGGTTGTTAACGATATTGAATGCCTTTAAAACGAAGAAAGGGTAAGACTGAATATAAGACCTCAAAACATGCACACACTTGTGGACCTAAGCTATAATTTTATTGAAGGGCATACCACACAACAAAGTCATTCCTGTATAAATGAAAACCTGGACATTTATTTTTACAAATAAGGGGTTTTTTTCCCTGTGTTTTTGTTGATAAAAAAGACAACAACATATTTTCAGCACTGTGATAACCAGAGGCTGTTTTTGGGAACACGGTTCTTGCATAACAGATTTGCAAAACTATGCTGGAATGCATGTCATTATACTGCCTGGGAAAGTAGATTGGGGGAGGTGGGTTGGCTTTGGGGATTTTTTTGGTTTGGGTTGAGCTTAGGAAAGTTATGTATGACCAGGCCCAAAATTCAGAGCATGTTTGGTTATTTTATTAGCTGACAGAATATGAGCTTACAGGTAGTCATTCAGTACCTCTGTGTACACTCGTTGGTGTGTGCTTAGTGTTAAACGTACAGTTGGAGCCTACTGACCTCAATTCACATGCTTACAGCTATGCATATGTTTAAACATGGTTTGTACCGGCACCAAGAAGCCTCGGTACAGCTCTCCATGAACAGAGTTATGCTGGCTTCAGTGAACTGCCCTGGGACTAAACACTTCCATCCAGCTGTCCTGTAGCGAGCGCTGAATCTCATGGTTTTGGCAGGAGTGCCTTAGGATCTGGGTAGTTTCACCCTTTAGGCTTAACCTTACATAGGTTCCATTGACTTTGGAATCGTGTTTCANAAACATCATTAGAACAGAAGGCAAAGTGTTTGGGTAATTGAACATTCAATTAATTAAACCAACTAATATTGAAAGCCAGTGTTATGAATTGACCACTTTCACTTGGCATTTTCCCCTTCTATTTTTATCCACTTCTCTGAGATTTCTGAGCATTAGTGTCTAAGTGGTGCACTGCTTGTTGCTGATGGACAGGAGCAGCCTTCCTTTAATAAAGCACTAAGGTGGAAACTATGATCTAGTGACTTTTTAGAGAACATTAAATGTTTTGTTTTAATTTTTTTCTCCCAACCTACCAGCCTCCAAAGGCAACCCCTAGGTAAGATGCAGTGAAGCTTATATATCTGATGTTGATTCAGCTTACACTAAGGCAAGCTGAGGCACTTCCCTGAGCAAAATTTCCTGAAGCAGTGACTGGTTGAAGTGAGAAGCTATCCATCTCCAAAAGGCTTACGGGAGTTCAGCTACCAGCAGCACATGGGAAATGAGAAAAGACAAATAAAAAAGGAAGAGAATTCTAGAAAAGGGAAAGCGGTCTTCGTCTAAGCTAAACACGCTATTGTTTTCCCAGGAGGAACAGTCTTGTGTCTGGATCTAAACACCCTCCCCACATCCCAGTGGCTGATTTGATCCATGGGTTCTGTGTAAATGCCTGGGCCAAGCCAGACAAACACCTCAGATTTCATGACGTCCGCTTTTCCCTGGGGTTAAAAGCTATTCCTTTGCTTTTGTAAGCATCCTCCTCTGATTTGAAATGTGTGCCATAGCCGCTAGAAAGCTGCAGCTCAGTTCTGGCTGGTGAGGAATGGTGAGTGAGGTCTGCAAGGGACAGGGGTCTGCAAAGCTGGGAAAATAGGACACAGGAGGTCTGAATTTTTTGTAACTTTGATCTGGCATGCAGGAAGAAAAGGGAGAAGTCAGGGTTACCTTTTCCAAGGACACAATGGAAGAAGGGGGATTATTAATTTAGGCAAGGTGAACATGAAATGATCCACAATAGAAATTTTTGATGAGGTAGAGACAGGATGCTTTAAATAAATCTATTCTTCAAAGAGAAATCCTCAATATTGTCCTAGTGGTGCTGGTAGGAGCCTATGGCACATCCTCAAGTGTGCACAAATGCACTCTGCCTTCCACCGAAGATTTTGAAAGAAAACAGGCATTTTTTTTCCCCAAGAAGCCTTGTTTGCCTGTGTGTGACATTGTGAAGGTTGTGGCAACTTCTGCATTGTTAAAATAAGTTATCCCTTGGCCATTTATTCTTCCCAGTGCTTTCATTCTTCTTCCAATTATTATTTTACATCTTCTCTATCTCCCAAGGTTTTTTCTGCAGGAAGAGAGATTTGGCTCATGGCATCCATCCTGTGTTCTCAGTCTCTGTGTTTGTAAACCCTGGAGTGTGACTTCAGTGAGAAATTCACTCCAAGCGTAAGCTGGAAAAATCTCATTTCATTCTAAAACCTGCAACTTCAGTAGGGAAAAAAAAAACAAAGTACTTGCGAATAATCTGCTCTTTGTATACATATTGTTCCCGCCTTTTTATTTCAAGTTTTCCCAGAGTGGAAGCCCAGCTTTTATCAGGCAGTTCTCTCCTGCAGTCTTCCCAAGCCACAGCAGAACAGAGGAATTATTTTAAAATTACCATCTCTTTGGATTGTTTGAAAACCTATTAAAACACTACATATAGTACTTGGAGATAAGTTTAAACTCTTCCTGTAACCTATTTGCAATTGCTGAGGCTCAGAAACAATCCAGGTGAAAAATGCTTTCAGATGGTACAAAGTTACGAATTTTTACAACTATATTAACCACTACAGATAACGTCCTAGTATTTGAATATTAAGTGCACCGTAGACACATCTGTACAGGTATTCAGCTGTACATCCCTCCCAACGGAGGGAAATAGGGAAGCTTACATAAATGAGCACCTATGTACCACTTTTCTGTTATTCTGCCTTGTCTTAGAATTCTTTAAGGTAATCTTATGGAATTAGTTAGATTATGATAATGTCCTTGGTTTATTTACATTAGTCCACAGAAGTAAGGACCTTCAACTCCAGATTCATCCCAGATACCTTTGGTCACTTGGAACATGTAGGTTCTCTCTGTGGTCAGCGTAGAGACACAGTGAGGTCCAGAAAGTTATGCAGCTTCCCTGTCTTACAAACCATTGCTGTGGCCCTATGGCCTGCCATTAGCGGGCTTGAGCACCTCCAGTCCGCTAACTTTAGTGCTTGTGTATCCCAAAAAGGTAGTGTCCACACCATTATACAGCTGTTCCTCTAGAGAGTGGACTAGGTGTCTTTTAAAAAAAAAGCTTAGATCTCTCTGTATGAATCTATAGATTAAATGAGTGTGTAGAAGCCCTCTGATCCTGTAAGATTTCTGTGTAATTTTAAAGACTTTTCTGTAAGGACTTCATAATGCTGATGCACTTTCATACTTGATCATTTTTCCACTTAATTCTCCAACAGTCCCTTAGATATCTGGCCACTCCAGGCACCTCAACTGTAAAGACAAAATAGTAGCAGTAATCTCTACTGATGGCACCTGAACCTTTCTACAGAAAATTAACAGTTAGTGGGGCTGTGAATAATGAAGTCAAAGACAACTTCCTCCCTTGGATCCCACTAGAAGTCCAGCCTGGAAAGTAATTATGGATGACGTCTACATACATGATGCATGTATGCCTATGGAGACATAGAAGACATCCATCAGTATCATGCCTTTTAGTTCAAGGGAGTCAGTCAAAAAGCCTGTCCTGTGTTTTTCAGTTGATAACTGACTCAAGCTGAATTAACTATTCTTCAGAGTTATGTAATATTTTCCATCTCTTTTTTTTTTTTTTTTTTTTTTTTTTTTTTTGGGGGNTTTTTTTTTTTTTTTTGTTGTAGTGGGGGAGGCTCATTTTATGACATCAAAATGTTTGGAAATTTTTTGGTTTTCATTTCAATAATGGAAATGAGCACATTAGAAAATTCTAAACATTTGTTTATGACTTTTAAAATCAGCATTTCTCTTTTTAAATTCAGATTTTTAGATTTTTAAGTTCCATTGTATTTTCAGTTAGAAATATTTTTCTGATTTACATAGAAGGAATAACAATCTTTCATAAAGTTCTCAGATTTTACTTTAAAAATCCTGGTCTGGGTAAAAAGAAATATTTTGTTAAGTGAAAATTTTAATCTTTTTAACTTGTTGATTCACTACAAATTGTCATTGAAATGGCAAGAACAAGCAGAAGAGTTATCCACCAACTGTTATTGCCAAAAGCTGTTTAAAGACAGGAAAGAGTCTTTATTTCTAAGATGTCTAGACTAGTTTTTCACTTTCTCTCCTTTTTCTTACCTTTTATGTATTCATTAATAGTTGGATATTTTGCTAAAGAGCTCAAAATGGGTGTTTTTGTTATGCTTAAATGCAAACCAGAACCAATCAATAATTCTGTCTGCTGTTAAATAGATCTAGACTGTGGGTGGTGTTAACAGTAGAGAAAATGAACAATGCAGGATTAACAAGTATTTTGATCACATTGCTTGTTTAAGTCAGCTAAAATACAATAGTATTTTGTAAGATTAAACACAAATCTTTATTTAAGAAAACACACATCAAAGGGCTGGTCTCTGTTTTTTGCCTTTATTTTAACCTTCTGTCTTTTTCATTTCAAACTCGTTTGCAGGCGCCACACACTTTTTTCACATGTCTATTGCATTCATCCATTTTCTGTATTTATTCAGCAGTAGGTACAGTGGACACTCAGGTGGCCAGTGCAATAAGTTTGAAGAGCCTCACCAGACCCTACTGAAGTCAAGAGAACATCCTTCATTGACCTCAGCAAACATGTTGTTTAGAAGGAAGTTTCAGATGTCAATTGAGCATTGCAATAAAGTCTTTCAAGTGTAAACTTGGTAGCTGCATAGCCCCTTCTCTTTATGTCACTTCATTACATCTCATTGCAAAAGGTCAAAGCAATAGAGAGTGATACATTTCCTTTTATTAGGATGGAGGATGGCAAGGAGCTGTTGCTTACATTTGGTTTGTCCTGTCTGTTACTCTCAATGTCATTGAAAGACAGCGTGGAAATTAGAACATTGAAAGGAAATATAATAATTGCAAGTTGCTGTCCTTACCTACAGAATATGGCATCTTTTCTAGAGGCTGTGTTCCCTGTGGCTGGTGACAAGCTCTGGCTGAATGTGGCTGAGCCTTTGAAATCTCTTTTTTTTTTCCAATCTGGATATTATATCTGAGTAATTATGAAATCTCCAGAGCAGGGAACTCTTCAAATCAAACATATGCATCAGAGCAAAATATTAATTCAGCAAACATGACACAAGATAGCACATCAATCAGTTTTTAACTGGCTCCTTTATAACTCTGCAGTATTCCTTTCCTGACCCATAAACGTCACTCAAGAACACAAAGTATTTTCCACTTCCTAAAACATAGAAACTTTACATCCCTACATCCAGCCTGAATTTTTAGAATTCTATTCTAAACTGCAGCAAAATGCTGAGAATTCAAAAAAAAAGGGGCACTTGCACAAAGTTTAATGTTGAGATAGGCATGGCACTGTTCTTTTTGCTATAACTGAAGCACTGTGCAGGAATTTGGACCTTTTTATTCTCTTTTGTGTTACACTTTTATAACGTATGGTAATATGTAATATATTTTGAAATACAAACTTGTTTTGAAACCGAGCATCAAAACATTTATTTCTGGGTAAACTGAAACCCTCTACTTTTACTGTGCCAAAAAATGATTTTTTTTCCAAATTCAAAGCTCCTCTTCAGAACCTGTTAGGTTTAAGGGATTGGCCTGTTCCCTCAGGATATTTTCTAGTAGCTCTAGTTGTTTGACTGCCAAGGGTCTTGCATAGCAGTTGCCCCCATCCTGATTTGGGTTTTAGATGCTGCCACAGTGTAAATACAGAATAATAACAAATGATAATCATAAGTGGATAAAGAATAAACAGGTGAGGACAGCATGAGTTAGCTTCAACGTAGGCAGCAGTGTGCCTCCAAACCTTCAATTGCCCCATGGTCACGCTCCGTTTAGCGCTTAGTCTGCTTTCATACACATATATGTTTTTCCTGAGCTAACAGAGATTTCTTCTTAAGGATGAATTTTAGGTGTGAATGAACCTGAAGATGATGTGTGTGTGAGAGGTCTGACTTGTTCCCTTCAAAAACATTTTAAAAGCGGCTTGCATAAGTAGACATGAAAAAACTAGGAAAGTAATGTGACACTGGCAGGAGAGAAGGCTTTGGGGGCCTCATCTCAAAAGGAACAGTCAGCTTAAATTCACTGTTGAACTAGTGGGGAAAGAATGCTAACGAGAAAGAACAAACAAACCCTAGCTGGTTTGCTAATGCTCTGATTCATTTACTGCGTCAGGGCTCTCTTTTTGCTTCCCCTCATCTTTCCAGATCTATTGCGGCAGATGAAGAAGATTTCTATAGAGGAAGTGAGCAGCTGGAATTAACCTTGTGCCCATGAATTAAGCAAAGATTTCACTGAAAAAGAAAAAAAAAGATGAAAAAGAGGGAGATAGAGCGCAAGAGAGACAAGTGAAACAACATGCTAAGTCAGTTGGTAGACTGTGGTCTTTATTAGCCAGAAAAAGGATGATCACTTAGCTGCTGGTATTTGAAATGGAACAAACTAGTCCTCTACAGATCAAAGCACCAAGGGGAGAAAAGCAGCAAGGAAAAGAAATGTTCATATTATCTAGCCAGTTAAAATGCCTGCATTATCTGAACATCTACCTGAAGACTGAAGATAGCAGCTTTACAAAAATGGGAGTAGGATTAGTTTCGCATTTAAAATACATATAGGTTTTTCTGATTGTACGTAACTGTTTCTGCAGCCAGCTGATGGGGAGTAGCCCCCACCTGCTGAGTATGCCCTGTGCGAGACCACAGCGTGACAACGTGGTGCTGCCAGGCAGTGCCACCTCACGTGGCTAGCGGATGCTCTGTCATCGTGCCAACTCCACAAGTATTTCTGAGCTGTAAAAGGATTTAAAAACAGTCTTAATGACCTGCTTGCATCAAATTAATCAAAATTCGTTACAGAGGTAATAAAGGTATGCTAGAAACTGTCATAGATTTTCTTAATCACTCCCTTGGATTTCCAGATCTTTGGTATTCAGACATATTTTCAGCTGCTGAGCACACGCCAATATCTGGGTAAAGTGAGTGAGCGGAGGTGTGTCATGAAAAGACGCAAAAATGCGTCACAGTGACTATTCAACAGACTGCTGCTAGATTAAAAAAACAGCTGGCTGAAAACAGACTACGTCATGTTATTTAACATATGAATGCATATTTAAGTGGCCAAGAAAGCCATGCTATACCAATATGTATATAGGTGCCTCTGAAAGCATGCTGATACCAAGACGTGCTGATCTGACCTCAGCGCACGGTCCCTGCCCGCATAGCATTTACTAATATTGACATAGTGATGCCCCTATCTTCCTTGTGTTTTTCCTGAACCTGGTGATACTGCTGCCTTCAGCTCTACCCAAGCCAGTGGGGAAAAAAAAAAAACATTCAGGACCTTATCCCACTTCTTCTTTTGAATCCAGCTTGGGTACCCTTTCCTTATTGTTGGTGGCTGTTGCCAGCAAGCTGTCCAACTTTACTGAGGTCCCAATGCTCACAGCACCAGGAAAAGCTATGCTTTTCTTTTTGGCCCCAAACTGAGCTTTCTTTACTTGACTGAGCTGTTACTGGATGCTAGCAGTAGTATAAGAAAGTTGGAAGTGAGAAAAGGGGTCTAGAAATTGAGTTTGGGAAGGCACTCAAAGATATGGAGGAACATGAAGACAGAAAAGGACAAGAGGTAGGGAAGAGTTTAGGTAAGAAAGGAGTGTATAGCAATGAGCAAAGAAGTCTATATGTGTTTGAGGAGTGCAGAGCTACATGTCTTTCTGAGAAAAACAGGAGGCTGCTTATATGTGTCCAAAGACCAGGAATGCATGGAGAGAGCTGGAGAAGGTTTGCATGGCCTACGATGGGAAGCTGAGGAAGGACAGCCAAGCAAAGCAGCAGAGGGAAGCTGAGTTCTTGGCTCTCTTATTATAGGCTCTTGGCATGGCCCAGGACACATTGTTTAGTCTTCTTCTCATTACTTTCCCACTTCTGATGTCCCTATTTTGTGGAGTTGTTTGCTAAGAAATATTCATCCAAGATTATGAGGTCTTCAGAGGGCTTTGATGATAAGACTCATACACATAGCAACATAGGTAAGACCTATCTATCTGCATGTTCCTGTAGCAGCTGTTCAGTATGTATCTCTGGGGAGGAGCTGGATACAGAGGTCCATGTCCCTCATGTCTTGGCTAAGAGATCTGGAGCTTATAGCCCAGGCAGCAGAGGCTCAGATGGTCAGAACAGAAATCTCCAATTCCAGGGGTCTAACCTGGGTCTGGAATTGCAATAGCAGAGGATAGGATAATTCATCCCTATTTCTATTTGTAGACAAAGGGGAAAGGAATATGAGTCTGAGTATGTATGGGTCATGTACCTGCATGAGTAAATTTGGTGGAAAGGGAGTTTGCAGTTGTGAGTAGATTCTGAGACAAGGCAGTAATGCATTTAGGAAAGGTTTAGAGAAGAAAAGGCTGCCAAGAGAGGAGAGTGTGTCTGATGAGAGGCTGGAATCAGCATTTCTGTGGCTATGGAAAGGGATCATGTGAGAATTTTGGTGATAGAGGAGGTAGGGTGAGTGAGAAGATGGAGTAGGGCAGAGAGGGAGCAAACGCAGGGAGCCACAAAATGGGAAGCATGAAACCAGGAAAAGAGCTTTCTAAAAGGAAGGAGAAGTGCTGAAAAACACAGAAAGAAAGAAAGAAAGAAA
>VZTL01026932.1:1824-24705 GCA_013400535.1 Scopus umbretta | reverse complement strand
CTATGATTCTATGGTTCTATTTCTACAGGTCTGATTAAAAAGTCTGTCCCCATCTTTCTTTTATGCCCCCTTTAAATACTGAAAGACCACAATAAGGTCTCCCCAGAGCCTTCTCTTCTCCAGTCTAAACAACCCCAACTCTCTCAGCCTTTCTTGATAGGAGAGGTGTTCCATCATCATGGCCCTTCTCTGGACCCACTCCAACAGGCCCATGTCTTCCAAATTTAGTGGAAGGGACTGTTAGAGATCATCTAGTCTAACATCCCACTCAAAGAAAAGCTTTTGCAACACTAGATCAGATTTTCTCTCAGAATTAGCTTCTGGCAGAGCTAGTAATCTTTCTGTGGGTTAAAGTAAAAGAGAGTCAAAGAACAGAGATGATGACTCTGGCCAATAGCTATTTTTTTCTGGCACAGTGGAGAATAATAAGAAAGACTGTCCTACGAGGGGAGTGGGCATTGGTACTGTGAGGCATTCTGCATGAACTGTTAGAAACCTTTCTGTCTTTTTGCTTCAGAATAAAGGTGTATATCTTTTGTTTTTTCTTCTGATACAGAAATGCATAGAGTACCCTCTTCTTCATCAAATTAACAGCAGCCTAATCACCAGCCAAGCAAAATTACAATTACTTTTTTGAGGAGGAGAATATGAATAACAAATCATATGTAATGATATAACAAATTGAAGACATTGAGGATCTGTGGTGATAAACATGAGAAAATAAACTATGCAAAGTAAAATAGAAATGTATTAACATCATAATAATTAAATGATAGACCTATGAGAGAAATCTTCTCCTGAATTCTATTAATAAAAACTAACTTACTTTTGTCATGAAATAAGGGAGTTTTGTTGCTATTTATTTTCTTCTGCACCCTAAATTTCATGTCAACATGCTACCCTGCTTGCCTTCAAGAAAAAACAAACAAACAAACAAAAAAACTGCTTTAGAAATTCAGTTTTGCATTACTTGTCATAGTAAGTGCTTCAACTTGCCTGATGGCTCTGAGAAAGTGCTAAATTATTTATTTATACAGTAAAAACAATAGATGTCCTTGTTTAACATAAGATGTAATATAATAGTTTTATACTTTAGGTGAATAGTAAATCTACCTAACATAACCAAAGAATATCAGTCCTACACATGGTTCTGCAAGAGCTCTAGGAATGAAACATGAAAGAGTGCAACCATTTTTCTCAAGGGCAGTTGGAGTCATCTGTCAGTTCAGGGGAGCATTGTGTTAAAACCCTCCTGCTAACAGATGAGTTAAACACTTCACAGTCGCTTAAGTATTAAATCACACAGCAGATGCTTGGTCAATCCATCTGTGTTCTTTCCCCCACTTGCTCATACATGCCCAACAATACCATAAGCAATAGCTAGACTGAGCTATATTTTGAAATCAGGTTATTAATTCAACCTGTGTTTACTCTGAGAAATGTGTTTCTAAGTTTAGTAATTCAAGGAAAATCTGTATTTTTAACCCTATTCTTATAACAGAAGGTAAAATTTCTAGGATAATAACAGAATCTTTCCCTTGAAGTCTTCAGATATGTCCTAGGTTAATTAGAAAACAAAGCCATCTCCTTATTTAATACAGTTTGCAGAACTACAGCCCTCTAAAATGAATCTTGTGGCTAAACTGTACTAGGGCTTGCATTTTCTTACTAAACTGAAAAGTCTTTTTTTTTAATGTTGTTTCATACCTATCTCAAAATTTAATGAATTCAGGAGTGTTCCTGCTTGTGGTTTTGTGAAGAACTGGGAAATATCTTAATCTTATAAAGGCCAACTGACCCTTTTACAAATTTTTAGTGTCACACTGCTAGTATTAATCTTTTCCAAAGCTCAGTGTGATGTTTGCACTATGAAAGGAAGATCTTTGTTTATTTACATGTTCTTTCATTCTCGCTGTCTGCTATAATGAAAGTATTTCATTCATTTAGAACTGTTCATTTGAAGTAAAAAGACCAAGCAGTAACTGAAAAATTCAAAGTTTACTTTTTTTTTCCTGCCTTATGGGGAAAAAAAGACATTAGAAATGTTGTAAAGTTCTCATTATAAAGATTGAGAGGTCACAGGATTATATTTCCAAACTTGTTTAGACATCCAAATATGTAATTAGCTGTCCAGTATGACTACATGAATGTATATATGCATATCTAAGCATTTAACTATCTTGTCATTTTAGCCAAAGTCATCTTTGGCCAAAAAGTATTAAATTCTATTAATTCTGATAACTGTTATTCAAGAACATATATTTGTGATATTCTAAATATATTTTCACATGATGGGTATGCCAGAAAAAAATATAAATTATTTAAAAATAATGCAACAATTCTGTCTTGGTTGTTTTCAGTTCAGTTGCAGTTTTCTGCCTAATACAGTCTGAGACAACTCTCAAATCGAACTGTGCACAAGGAATGCACCATTCTTCAGTCTCTAAAATATCAATAGAAAAATCAAGTTTCTAACAATGTATGCTAACTTATACACTCTCTCAAATAAATATATATGAAGACAATATACCATTTTACTCAGCAAAGAATATCAAATATACCATTAAGATTACATTAGATGGCAAATAAATATATTTTTACAGGCTATGCTGAAGAGGCAAACTCTGATTGAAATGATGGTTTAGATCAATTGACCCGAGTCAGTCTTCCCTGGTGATAGAAAAGAGCTTTTTATAATTACCTATAAATATTAAACATGACCTGATGTCTCATGCTTCTGTGTTTGGAAAAAAAAAAAATCAACACAAGGCATTTAGTAGCATGGAGGAAAAAAATTGTACCCAGTACCTTGGTGCAATTCTCACTTACACTGAAGTGAAAGTTCTGACTGTGCCTGCTCCATGACTAGATTTTTTAAACAGTATTCTAGATGGATATCTAGATTTTGGGGAAGCAGGGGTTGTGTCGTTCTGAAGAAAATCAAGTGTTGATAAAGGGGGCCAGTCTCAATGTAATTAGTACCTCTCATTCTAATTTTAGCTGTTGTTACTACAGTGCTTGTAGGAGGAAAGTATGTCTCTCTCCCTTGCTTCTTGTTCTTCACCTGCTGGAAAGTGACAAGGCCATACGCTAGTAAAATATGCTGAGACACATTTCAATATGTTGAAAAATACATGAGACTTCAAGACTATTTCCAGATTCCATTAATATATTACAGTTTCATTGCATAGTAATAATGGGCTGAACATTACATATGGAGGCAAGAGTTGCTATTTATTACAAAATATGAAAAGGTGTGCAGTTTGCTCAATACCTGTATTGCTATTTCTGAAGAAAAACTTTTAATATCTCCAGCATGGAATATAACCTGAACTCATTGTAACAACCCTACAAACCTATCTCAAAGGAAACAAATTAAAGTAATTAGAACAAGATTCAACTCTTACCAAGCCTGACCTGCATATAATGACCATACATGTTTTTTTCTCTCTGCATGAAATTTTTAGATCAATAGAGTGTGAAAATGTGCACATAAAATGTTTGTGCTGTTTTCTTTAAAAGCACCCCTTAAAGGCTGATGTGCTCCATAAGTTTCCCCAAAGTTCTGAATATTGTTCAGTTCAGACTGGGGCTTACTATGCTGAACATCAACTTGCCAAAACCTATTACAGTGAAAATCTTGAGATAATGTTTAATGGCATGAAGTGAGACTACTGTAGTAAAGTTGAACAATATGTGCCTGAAGAAAATAAGTGATTTAGCAAGAATCTTGAAATCTTTAATCTTACACAGTTTCTTAAAAGTGTGTTTATAGAGAAAAATAGAGTTTTTCTGCTCTGGGAGAAAAAATAAACCAAAGCAATGTCAAAATGAAACAGCTATTTTTAGTTTGAGACATTTATTTTCTCCAAAAAGGAAAATGTACGATGAGTCATTCCAGCAGCTGGTGCTAAAGCTGGGTTAGTCATAAGCCTATGACTCTCTTAACATGGTCCAAACACCAAAAGGTTCCTGAAGGAACTAAAACCAGAAGTCCATAAAACATACAAAGGTCCATGACCAGTAGGTTCATCTATTCAAGTCACCTCCACCTTATCTTCTTTTATACATGTGCCCATGCTTTTAACCAGTGCTTCCTGCACCTGTGTTGTTAGATGGGCATTGCATCAAGCTGAATTAAGGTTAGCTTACTAACAACAGCTTTTACTAGTGCTTACACCTAGCAACATGTATTATCCTGTAAACTGTATGTGTCACGGATCCCAGCAAGTACAGCAATGTCCATCTTCAATGTGCAGCAATTCTCTTTGGCATTATATTGAAGAGTCATTTTTTCTTTCCAGGTTTGGAAATACAGTTGGTCTTCTAATGAGCTCAGGAAACTGAAATTATTATGGATTGCTTCTTAAAAGTGCTTCCAGACTACTCAACTTAAGAGAAGCAGGCTGATTGCGAAGAGCAAATAGTTGCTTACTGTGCACGAGTGGCTGAGAAGTCAAATCCCTGATGGTGAGTCAAATCCGGTCCTTCCAACCAAAGGACTGTAAAGAAGTATAGTCGTTGCTAAGTGAGATTTTTACCCCTCTTCAATAGCTTTGCCAGCACTTTTTGCATTTAACCTGTGCCCAGTGCCTGGCCAGGAAAGATCAAGGCTGTCATGATCTCTATCACACTGCCCCAGGTTAAACGATGTGGGGCAGCCTGATCCACAGCAGAGAGCTCCGAGTACTCTCACATATGTCATGTGCGTGGCTGAGCTGGCAATGCTGGTGTCTAAACACAACAGCAGCCAGGGATTAGTTACATGTAATTGCAAACTCAAGAAACTGAACAGTTGTTAATGTTTATTTAAAATGTTGAAATTGTTGCAAATGATGATAGATCACAGCCAGATAATGATGTGTGATGTCTCAGTGGCCCTGCTCCACAGGAAAAACATAAAATCATTAGGGAAATAATTTTAATTCTAGCAACAAGAGGAGTGGCTGTTTACAGGACTGCAGTTGGTCAGCCAGGCTTATATGTTAGGCAGTTCTAAAAGGGAAAAAATAATAGCCAAGTATTCATTATTTGCAATTGTTTCACCCCTTCAGTTAACTAAATTTTGTTATTTTTATTAGGATGTGCTTATTAGAACAAGTCCAAAAGAATTTAGTTCATTAGAGCTATGGAGGGGAGTGAAGCACGAACAAAATGCATTCATAAGTCAAAATGAAAGACAATTTCATCAGTATTTTTCTCCACTAGTCCATGCCCTATCAATGCTTTATCTTATCCATGTAAAAGTTTTGTTTAACTTGAAAAGTGTGATTATACTTTCTAGTGGAACAGGTAGAGGACTTATGTGCACACATTTTTATTATAAACATAGTCTACTTGAATTCTGGTTATTGCCATCAGTTTCTCCTGAGTGTACACCAGTTTCAGCTGACCCACTTTCCACAAGACCTTAATCTCTCTCTCTTTTTTTAAGCAAGCTCACTTAGAGTATCTAGATGCAGAAGAGTTAGTGAAATGATTAAATTCTGATACTGAAATAAGAATTACTGAAATAATTCTTTGCATACATTTCAGACACTGTTCCTATGTTCTCTTTTACACAGAAATTAAGAAAGTGCATTCTACCTTGCTACTGGGACAGTGTGCACATGCTTAGCTGCAGAAACTCACTTGACGGGTGGTAACTTGTTAAGACATTAACAGGTATTCATGAGTGATGTATCAGAATCCATCCAAAACCTCTGACTGGCTCTTAGATTTGGCAGTGACAAAACAGTGGTTCTGAGTTGGCCAGAAAACTGTCAAGCTTAGGTGAGTTGTTTTTCCACACTATTTCTAAATGATTTTCTTTCTCCCACCATAGTTTTCCATTTCCTATCCAAACAAATACAACTCCAGTGAGAAAACTTCACTTTATTTCTCATGATGTTACATTTCTACATCCCTGAAGTCTTCATTATCTTCAATAACACCTCCCAGGTTTATGTTAAGTTATTTGAGTACTGAGAAAAACGTATTAGGAGTGTGTTGGTGATTATCATTGGTCCTACTCTATCTAGGCAATGTGCTAAGATTTCTTCCAGCACTGAAAATTGGCACACATTTAGTTATACATAAGCATACCTTCTTTTCATACATGTAATTTGGAAATGCAGTTCACCTTTGTTTTGTGCTACAGGTCATCTACATAGGTAAAGTGTAGAATTGCTATATCAATGTACAGGTAATCTTGCTAGCCTTTTACGTGCAATCCCGTTGGTTCTTCGTAACAGCTTTATACCATCTAATACTATTCAGCCAAAAGACAACCAGACTCCAGAATGTATATGAGATCAAGGATGGTATAACATAGTAGTCCAATCTGTTAAAAAAAATTAATAATAGTTTTCATATTGGATTCATCTTTTGTCTGCCCTTGATGTTTCTGTTGATTATTTGTGCTAATGTAAGTTAAAGCAGAATGGGTCCATGAAAGACTGCAAAGTCTTTCAAATGAGCCATTGACAGATCGATGACAACATAAAGCAAAATTTGTAGTTGTAAGTGATTAGCTATAGCTCTAACACAGCCTATCAATTCTGAACCAGTTTTACTGACATGCAGGATACAGTAGCACGGTCGTTTGATCCTGGCTAGCAGCTAAGCACCTGCACAGCTGCTCACTGACCCCCCCCTGCCCCATGGGACGGGGGGGAGAATAGGAGGAGCAAGAGTGAGGAAACTTGTAGGTCAAGATAAAGACAGTGTAAAAGTGAAGGAAAGAGAAAAACCAACCAACAAACCAACACTTGATGCAAAGGCAATCACTCACCACCTCCCACAAGCAGACCAATGACCAGCCAGTTTCTGAGCAACAGCTACTGTGGAAGAGAACCCCACACACCTTTTTTATTTATTGCTGACCATGACACCATATGGTATGGAATATTCCTTTGGCCAATTTGGTTCAGCTGTCCCAACTGTGTCCCCTCCCAAATTCTTCCGACCCCCAACCTTATTCCCCATGGGGGCAAAATGACAGAGAAGGCCTTAATGCTGTGTAAGCACTGTTCAGCAAGAGCCAAAACACTGGCATGTTATCAACACTGTTTTAGTTACAGATCCAAAACACAGTACCATATGGGCTGCTATAAAGAAAATTAACTCCATCCCAGCCAGATCCAGTACAAGTAAACAGAGTGCTTAGTGCTTAATCTATTGGAAATATACTTAAATTCAGTTAGTGAATGGACTGCAGAACTTAATCTTACAAAAGGAAATGCAGCTCATTTCTTTGAGACCGTGACTATAGTTTGATATTTTTCTGCTTATTATGTAGACAACAGCTGCTCAGAGTGCCTGGTGCCTCCTGGCAGGCTCCTCACATGTAGAGAATAGCATGTGTGCCCTGGGGAGTAGGAGAGAAGTAGCAGGAGGTGGTTTGTGCTCAAGTCTCCACACATGCATGTGTTGTGCACTTTTTTCCAGGAACTAAAAAACTTTTCTGTGTTTTGTGGTATAGATTTAGTCCAGAAAAACCCTTTATTTCCTCTAAGACTGGCAGTGAACTGACATCCTATGGAGAGCCAGAGGACAGTCTCATCCACAGCTGAATTTGAATGGGATGGCTTAATCCGCAAGGCATTTAAGCACCCAAATACTTTCAGTGACCTAAGACAGGTACTACTACTAGCTTCTAGCTGAAGCAAAGTGTAATTCTAAGGTTGTAAACAGGGAAAGGAAAAGGAAGTTCACAGACTTGAACAGTCAATGTAGTGTGCCTAGATCTTGTTTAATAACTTCTCTATAGCTTGGCACAGACCTACGTTTCATTAGCAGTTCTGCAGATCTGTATCCACTTGCATTGACTTTCATTTCAAGAAGGATGAGCTGTTCCTGCAGCAGCTGTGATAAAAATGTTATGAATGTGAGAATGTACAATGCATTGTGTTAGCAAAGAGAGGAATTATGTTTTACTACAAGTGTTGGAGGAACTCTGCCTCAACCCTTTGTACAATTTCTACACAGCAGTTGACAGAGAACCATGCTTTGTGTTCATGAAAGCACTGCATGGCTTCCTGAATTGCTTCTTACATGCATAATCTGAATGCAAATCACAGCTCTGTGCTCATTATAGGTGCTATAAAATAGCAGTAAGTGTTGAAATTTATAACTGACTGAATTTGCTATAAATGTGTGCTTTATTGCCTGTTAATGCACAGTTGCTGTGGTAAACTTTGCAGTCTTGTTATTTTATAACGTTTTACTGTGCATATTAGAACAGCATGCTCATACTGGCATAGTTAAGAATGAGTTGCAGTTTCCAATAAAACCCTCTGTTTTCAGTTGTAAAGACTCACTCTCTGCTCTAACATAGTGCATGAATTTTAGATCTGCACTTTTCCCTTAGAAGCAGCCAGATTGGCTAATTCCAAATAATTTATGTAGGAAAACAAGAGAGCAGGGCATTTGTTGGAATTTGGATTAATTTTCAATCTTGTATTTAAAAATACAAGTGGCTTTAGTTTAAACAAGGAAAGTGGTTGTTTACAGGAGCTGTTCCAATTTAGTTAAGTGAACTCTTTTCTACTCTGTTTTCCCAGAGAGTACCAAAGGCCCACATGATGTGAAGACATAATGATGTGATGTAGACCTGTATTTTAAAGGAGTCAGTCCAATTGGTCAATGGGGCTTCTGCCTTAGTAAAAAGTATGGGACCAGTTTTATTATGAGTTGAAGTCCATGCAGACAGATGTTTCCTAGAAGTTAGGTTTTTATGAATCCTTAGTAAGGAAGAAATCCAGACAATCTTTTTTAATAACCATGTTGTGTTCATGTTACATTTTGCCTCTGGAGACTTCATTGCACTGTGCAAAGATGAGTACTGGAGGCACTGCTCCCTGTACTTATTCTCTAGAATCGAGGACATAGGTACTAAGCAGGCAAAATACATGGTATTAGCTTGTGACTCAATATCAGAGAAAGGATGAATGTAGACTGCTGGTTAGTTACTGGGCAATATCAGGTTTTATGCTAGACCCTTTGTTTTGGTTGTTTGGGTTTTTTTACTTTCCTACCTCAGGCACAAGTACTTCCAAAGAAGCTGTAGAAGTGCCCCACTCTTAGCAAAATCTCACAGAAATTATGTAGGGAAAAGAAGATGATGGGGCAAGAGTAGAGGTCCATGCTTCAAGACATGTTCAAATACAAGATTTTTGGGAGGATTTAGGCTTACACAAATCTCTCTTTGAAAGTCAATGAGAAACCCTCTCCCTTCCTGGCTGTGTGTTGTTCAGAGGTATGGGAAGTATTTTGGCAATCTGGAACAACTCTATGAGATTCCTTGGCAATCTGTTGAAGATATAGGTTCATCATGGGCAGCATCAAGGTGGAATAGGGCATAATGTTCCACTGAGATGGCAACTGAGGGGAAAAATGGAAAATAAGTAACTTAATGCACTTGTCCATGAAGTCATGTACTAACTGACTGGGTAGAAGTTCATGTAATCAGCTGCAGCATCTTCCCAGAATGTTAGTGACTTTTAAGGAAGACAGATCAGGGGCTAGTGCATGTGTCAAAACATTCCTCTGGGGAGCTCTTTTTGCATATCTTAAGTGGTGAAAGTGATTAACCTATAAACCTATTATGATTAACCTATTAACCTATAAAAATACTTGCTCTCTGATAACATTTCAGGCAAAAATGAGGCACAAATCACATTCCCTGTGCCTGCTGATCAGCTGCTGTGTGGCAATGGGGACTTCCATTTCCTCTGCAAAGTATCTGGAAAGCAACACAAAGAGGTAACATTCCTTGATTGCTCAAAAGGCAGTGGGACATATGGATGCACAAGAATGGCAAAAAACTCATGTAAAATTCATTGTTTCAAGGGCCAAATGTTTTCTGAGCTGAGAGAAACAAGGGTGGCACAGCCCTTGCACATCTTCTCCACCCTTGCCCAGAGTCCGCATGCTGAGCTGTGAGGTGGCCCTTCATGTGCATCCTCACCCTGCACCAGTGGGTGCTCATTAAAGAGGACGTGTTTTACTTAACAAGAAAATCCTCTGCATCATCTTCTGTGTAAATCAGCTTCCCTTGGACTTCCCCTCAGTTACAGCATTATGTTGCTGGGAGCTGCTAACAGCCCCCAAGGCAGGGTTAAGCTGAGCTGAGGACAGCTGAAAAAAAGAGGCAGTTTCCATCTGCATAGGCTTTTAATTGCATTTCAACTTTGCTCTAAATACTTTTCCCTTTCGAAAGGATGAATTAAGCAATGCTTTGCAGTGACAGGGACATCTTCAAAATAAGCATTTGCTGACAAAGACAAGTCTTTCAGCATCCATATCACAAGGTGACCCACAGAAGGAGGTGTGGATAGTATCAAAGAGGGCTACAACTCATGTCCTGACTTACCCTCTTCACCCAGCATTTAATACCCACCACTGGAGGGAGCGGATAAGGTGAGCTAGTAGGAAACCCTGCAGTGCTGTTAGCTGGGTGAGCGCTGGGTAGGCAGTACTGGGGGGAGCAGAGCTGAGCAGCAGCCACTGACCTCTCCCTGACATCCCCTGCCACCACCCCAGCTCCCCCAGTACAAAACAGTACTCAGAAACCATGTGTGCAGGGCCACTGAGTGATGCAGCCATTTTCCATTAGACATCTCTGTCAGGAGAGGCAGAAAGACACAATCAATTTAGCACCATGAATTCTTTGTTCATCTACCTACACAGCTGATCCACTTTTAATGACACCTTCAGTAATCAAAGCTAGCACACAAGCCATGAGATCAGTACAATTTTTTGCCCTTTCCAGTTGTTTCACATATAACATGATTAGAAGCAGTGATAGTCTTCACGGCGCTTATGAGATCCATGTGGAACTTATTTCCAGCTACCTCAACTGTGATCTGGCAATGACAATAATAACGCTGTTGATGCAGTGGCAGTGCTATAGCCGTGAAGGTCTAAAGATGTAAACAGTGCAAGGTCTGGGGAGAGTGGTTATAGCTTTTATCGGACTTACTAGATGCAACTAAAAATACAGATAAGCTTCCAGGCACGCAAGACTTGATACCATATACAGACATCTGTTTTCTCCATCTATGAGTAAGTCTATAAAAATAAAAAAGGAGGACTCGCTGTGTAACCTTTCTCCTTTCTGCCAGAGGTTAATGGTTCTTAAGGACACTGTAGCTTGGCTTAGACAGATAGCAAGCTAGAGAAAAAAATTCTTGAAGATTAATGTATTTTCCACTGTACCCTGTGGGACAAACCCTTGGTGACTGTTGCTCCCTCTCTGCACAGAGATCATCTGTACAGAGGATGCTGAAATTCTCTCCAGCACAGCTCACATGAAAAGCCATATCTGCTAATGCAGCCTGAAAACAGTGGTACCACCTTTGATACTGATGCTTTGGGATCAGCTTCAGGAGATGTTAGTGTACAAATCCACATCTCTGGCTCTCCCCCTGCCTACCCCAGGCTGCCGCGTGGACAGGGGCAGCCCAGTACACAGTTCTGTACTGTGCAGCCCAACAGATTGCAGTTTCAAGATATTTCCACAGGTGTGATTTCTACAGCATGTATTTATCCTAATTCAGTTGCCATTAGTTCTGTGGCTCTTGCACAGGACTCGGGTGTGGTCCTGTGTGGAAATCCCATGCTTAAATCCTGTTTCTAATAAAAAAAAAAAAAAAAGAAAGCAAGCTGAACATCAGCATGAATACAAAGTCTTGTGGGTACTTAGTGCACCAGAGAAATATGATTTCATGCCTGATGATAGCTGTTTGGAAGGAAACAATGTACAAATCATGCTGCTGTAGAAAAGCACCCCTTGGAAGCATTGTATAAATCCTTTAGATACAAATGGTCTCTTCCTAAATGCACAAATGAGTTAAACTCACTTTAACTTCTCTACAGCATGGACTGAAGGGAAAGTAAGATCCAAATTCAGAAAAAGGATGAAAAAATACTAAGGGAATATTATCACAGTGACAAAGGGAGAAAAGTGAATAAATTAAAAGTAACAAGGGATAATAAAATACAACATATAATANATCAGCTGTCCTGCCTGCATTCCCTCCCAGCTTCTTGTGCCCCTGGCAGAACATGGGAAGCTGAAAAGTCCTTGACTAGTGTAAACAGCTGAAACCAGGACACTTTACCCAGAATGTGCACACACAGCACCTGCAGTCATGAGGCCTCTAGGGTAACATAACACTCGGGCACCTGTTTGTTTTGTTTTGTTTTGTTTTTTCTTTTCTTTTATTTCACTGTACTGGTCATCAGTGTTATTTTTTTTTGGTTTGCCTTTTCACATATTTTTTTTTATATATATACACACACATACATGAATTCATATATATTTTTATATTTTTTCCTGCTGTTGGCTTAAAACATGTACTCTGATGGAGAATGTCACACAATGAATTTCGGCAAAGTGGAATGGATTGTCCCCACTCATTCTTGCCCTTATCTACCATTTTTGGTGTGCCAGTTCTGAAGTGACAAAGCAACTGTAGGTGAGAATTTAAGAAATACAGAGACTTCCTTACTGAAAACATAGGCAAAATATAAAACTTTTCTCTAGCTTTGCAGATAAATATGAGCTAAAACCCTAGATCCAAACACTCTTCAATTTTGAGAAAATTCAGACCTCAAATTAAGTTGACAGATCTACTTTAAGATTTTCTCATGCAGGAAGAGACATTTTAGGCTGGAAGAGATATTGCTGCAAAGATTGTGGCTTCAGATTTACAGAGCAGCTGAGTCAGAAGCTTTCAGGATTTCCATTTAGGACTTTCCTGAGTGCATTCTCCCTAAATGCTACTTTAGGTGCCTGAGGGTTTTGGTTTTGGTTTTTTTTTTTTGAGCTTCTGGCCATCAGATATATCTGAAAAACTTATACACTCTCCTTTCAGCCAAAAGTATTGCTCAAAAATTGCTGGTAACAGTAGATTCTTATCTTTTATATAGGCCAGTCACTGAAAAGTAAAATGTAATTTTTGGCAAGTTTGTGGCAGGAGGAAACATGCTGTTTATCCAGTTTGGAATGCTTTTCACATTTAGTAAGAGTATAATTTAGGTAAACTTTTCAATTAGTTATGGGAGGTATGTTATAAACAGACATTATAAAAAAGGAAAGAAAACCTACATGATTGAATGTCTGGAAAAATAATTCCTAAATGTGAAGTTCATTAAGCTGTGGTAAAATGTCCCAAGAGTAGCAGTGGTCAGCTGTTCAGCTCTTCAGTCAAATAAAAGTAGTCTGGACAAAGTATTGCAAAAGACACTTTAGGGAACAATTTTCTAGTGGCCAGGAAAATGGAGTAGGCGAACTAATAGGTCTTTTTCATCTCCATGTTCTATTACAGTACGGTTGTTTGAAGCAAATTTGTGTATTTAACCTCCGGCTCATGAGTCTGAGAAAGCTGTTACAAAATCTATGTAGCCATTAAAATGTATGCAAAAGTGTAATGGAATTTAAATTTAAATGCAAAGGAAACCCAAAAAGACTTGGGTACAAAATGTAATTTTGTGTGGTTTTGTGTGTAATTGTACTGGGTTTGCGTGGCAAGATTTTGGTAGTAGGCAGGCTACAGGGGTGGCTTCTGTGAGAAGCTGCTAGAAGCTTCCCCTATGTCTGATAGAGCCAATGCCAGCAAGCTGCAAGATGGACCTATTGCTGGCCAAGGCCAAGCCCATCAAGGATGGTGGTAGTGCCACTGGTATAACATATTTAAGAAGGGGGGGAAAAAAAGCCTAACTGTGCAACTGCAGCTGGAGAGAGGAGTGAGAATATGTGAGAGCAACAGCCCTGCAGACACCAAGGTCAGTGAAGAAGGAGGGGAGGAGGTGCTCCAGGTGCCAGAGAAGAGATTCCCCTGCAGCCTGTGGTGAAGAGCATGGTGAGGCAGGCTGTCCCCATGCAGCCCATGGAGGTTAATGGTGGAGCACATATCCACCTGGAGCTCCTGGAGGAACCCACACCAGAGCAAGTAGATGTGCCTGAAGGCGCCTGTGACCCCATGGGAAGCCCACGCTGGAGCAGGCTCCTAGCAGGACTTGTGGACCCATGGAAAGAGAGGAGCCCACACTGGAGCAGGTTTGCTGGCAGGACTTGTGACCCAGTGGGGTACCCACACTGGAGCAGTCTGCTCCTGAAGGACTGCACCCCACGGAAGGGACCCATGCTGGAGCAGTTTGTGAAGAACTGTAGCCCGTGGGAAGGACTCATGTTGGAGAATTTCATGGAAGACTGTCTCCCATGGGAGGGACCCCATGCTGGAGCAGGAGAAGCGTGTGAGGAGGAAAGAGTGGCAGAGACGATGTGTGATGAACTGACCGCAACTCCCATTCCCTGTCCCCCTGTGCCACTCGGTGGGAGGAGGTAGAGAAAATCAGGAGTGAAGTTGAGCCCAGGAAGAAGGGAGGGGTGGGGGGAAGGTGTTTTAAGATTTAGTTTTTATTTCTAGTTACCCTACTCTGATTTGACTCATAATAAATTAAACTGATTTCCCCAAATCAAGTCAGTTTTGCCCATGATGGTAATTGTTGTTTATTATAATTATATTAAAATTATATTTTTTCCCCTGTCCAGATGAGGAGGGGAGTGATAGAGTGGCTTTGGTGGGCACATGGCATCCAGCCAGGGTCCTGGTCATCTATGACTTATATGGTAATTTCAAGAAGCTTCTGGCATTTTGGTGGGGAACCATTTCCAGCAGCTATTTGGACAGCTTCAGTAACTAATAGCGAAGTCTCACTGCAACCACCTAAACCAGCATCTTTTTAATTCCCTGCTGTCTTTTAATTGGCACCTTTAGAACTGTGAACTGAACAGAAGCAAATTGTTTAAATGTCACTCAGGTTTACATCTTTTTCAGGGTACCTAGGGCAACAAAATGACTAGTGTCTGTGCAAAGGAGGTGATTTGTTAGTGTGGCCATGACTGCCTTGATTGTGGTAGGGGTGAGAATGACCCTGAATTGCATGCTGATGTGAGTAGGGTTTTGAGTTGGCTGCCTGTCTGGTGAACAGGTTATCTGTCCCTTTTACAACCATCCTGTTTGATCAAAGTTCCTCCATTAGGCTCAGCTTGTAACTGATGCCTTAAATTGTCTGTGTGGAGGCACCCCTGTGTTTATGCTGCATGACAATAGCTGAGCTACGGAGGTTATCACCAGATTACGCTAGTCAAGCTCCCACAAACATGATATGCTTGCTTACATTGCGTACTTGTCTCCAAAAAAATTTGGAAATGATATGCTGAAGTGCTTTGAGGACCCCTTGGCTGGGCCAATTGTTTCTCTACTTTCTGTAATGGAGTGCATGGCTCTGCTGGGCAAAAATCTTATACAGACACCTAATCCTGGTGTCCACGTTTTGCATCAAGTCTCACTATTATCATGTCTCAGTTTCACATTTACTATGTTCAGGTTAAGGGAAAGAAGTGCCTTCCTGGCTGCAAACCTCACAGAGAGAGGTGAGCTAGACTCTCTCTCCTTCTGGTGGTGCCTCTGTGGGGAGCAAAACACAGCAGCTCAGGTTGTGCTTTCGGCAATACCCCCTGCTGTCAGTAAGTCTTACAGGTGTGAGTGACAGGTTCATTACTTCCCAGTTATAGGGTCCTGTAGGTATTCTCTCAGTGATGCATAAGGAGGAACAGGAACCACAACATGCATATTCATAGAGGTTCAGACTCTACAGGGCTTTTGGGGGTAAGAATAGCCAAACACATCTTTTTGTGCTGATGTCAGGAATAGCTATCCAGCAACCTACTGATTTGTTACAGTAAGACCAAGGAAGAGCTGAGTTACCTGATAGCTCAGTCAGAGGTGTCACACAGTTAATTAAAACAACGGTCCCCAACTTTCCCTACATGTTAAACAGAGGGAAAACAACTGAACTTGTCCCTGCTATGCCTTGCTCTGACATGCTAAAATAGCACACATGCCTTGCTCAAGAGTGAAACTCGTTAAAGTCATTCTTACAAGAGCTTTAACCCATGTAATTTGGACCAGTGGGGCATTAAGAAGGTCTAAAGCTTGCTTTCTTTTAGGTTCAGCTTTTGATGGGATTCAGTTTCTGTTTCATTTAAGTACATTTAATGATATTTGGAATCACTCAGTGCCTCCTCGCAGGTGCCATGGAAGTGCCAGCTGTTTGCTTTCCATTCAGGCTTTTGATGCAGCTCAAGATTCCATTCTTTTATTGTTTTTGTCAAATGCTACATTTCCTTCTTGCTTTCTCTTCCTCTGGTGCCTCTGGACAGTAGTATAATTCTGACACCAACAGTTGTTATAAATAACGTAGTTCCCGCTCTGGGGAATGAAGACTCAATGAAGGGAGGCATTGTGCATTGAAAATAGCAGGAAGGGAGCAGACCTGCCATGCAAGACCACCAGCCTTAGGTGAGCTACAGGGGAAATTCACTTGGCTTCAGTTTGCCTCTGGCTTCTGTGCTTCAGCTGGGAAAAGATAATGGATTTTAGATTATTCCTCAGACTTTAGCACATATCAGACTCAACTACTTTGTAATACAAGTCCATGATAAACATATGTATTTACCATAGATCTTGGCAAAAAGAGCCTTGCCTAACACTTGAGGCCCTTTTTGTTCTGTAAAATGTGCAAGGACACACAAAAGGAGACATTCCTTAAAATCTGAACTGCAAGTCTGGCTTCTTAATTTTTAGGTTTAATTCTCAGTGTCAGGGAACATTTGGGTCTCAGTTTGTGCTTACCCACTGTCATACATCAGTGAGGAAAAATCATCTCTCCTTCCTTATGGTACCTAAACCAGAGGTTTGGTAACATTTCAATTCCCACTTTACTCTGAGGACTAGTCTTAAGTTTTCAGTTTCTCCCATTTGTACATGTGACCTCTGGCTTGAGGAGTCAGCAGCAGGACGCATCTCCCTTTATGCTGCAGTTCATTATGTTAACCTTTTTTGTATATTCGGCCTATGTACTAGTTCCCAAAGAGACTGTGGTGGGTGTATCTATTTTTAGAAGTAAACAGTGACAAATACTTCCATCTGGAGAATAATAAAAAAAGTTGCTTCAGTTGAACCTAAGGTTTGATTCACAAGGAAACAGACTTTTGCCATACTTTGAACTTCTAAAGTGGAAAATTAGAATACAGTTTAAGATACATCTGAAGAGGGTTTTCAACGGCTGCTGTGTCTGTCAGACATCTAATTGTCAGTGACTTTTCTCTGGGAAAGTTTTAAGCCCCTGGCTGGTCTTTAGTGCCTTTGAAAGTTTCTTCTTGCCTAGTCCTGTGTCGCACATGCCATGTGGAAACAATTCTGATTGTCCCAGAGATATGTTCCTTAGGATAGTCTAAATGCAGCCGTTTAAAAGGCATGGCTCTAGTGAGCACATGGTAGAACATTTCTGTAAAGCCTTAACAGCAGGGAAGAATCCCACATGAAAACCCACAGAAGACAGAGCACTGCTGTTTGAATAGCAAAGCCAGCAAGGTTCTTATTTTGAGGAAGCAATGGAAGTTGGCACTATAGTGTGTCAGAGTAAGGTTAAGTGAGCAAAAGACCACAGGCCTATTTAATTAAGTAAACAGACTATCAATCACAAACAATAACAGTCCTAAATAGTGGATTTATAAACCTTGCAATCTCATTCCATGGATTCCAGTGTTGTCCTATTTTCATTATGCAGAACTGGAGATTTTCACTGAGGAATCAGTTCTCAGCAGGACAGTGGTTACAAGCTCCTGGCAATTTAGGGAAAAAAATGGCCAGATGCTCAGAATAGGTTTGACACTTAAAATGAAGTGATAAATACAGTATCACCAGTCCCAAGTGTGCCAAGCACATGGGTGACTTCAGAATTTTAAGTCTTTAGAAGGTAATAAATATCCTCAGGGCTTTCCTTTGTTTTCTGAACTCTGTAACTTCTTCATTCATATTTTCAGGCTTGAAGGGTGAAGCTTGCTTTATATATTTTTAACCAAAACCTGAGCTTCTGCTATAATTGTGTAGCACTTGCAGCTCGGTTCAAACAAAAACACCAAACTGCAGAACCTCTGATATAAGATCATGAGAGCTAGCAACAGAATAAGTTGCTTAACAAATTCCAGAGAGAAGACACAACAATAAATTCAAGCTGTTAGGACCCATTTTTAATGGAGATGACCTAGGTCTGATGCAAAAAGTGTTCAACAGATTTATTATAACTCATGTACAATCCACAAATGCTCTTCCCTTGCATCCTATAATGATGCCACACCTCTGTAGGCAGTGCCCCCTTCCATGGTGATGGGTGTCCAGTGGTCTGAAGAGGTGACTGGTGCTCCCCCACCTGCTGGTGTGCTGCTGTGTTCCTTCATGTGTGGGGATGAATATTAAATCACACAACTTGACAGTAATGACCATGTAAATAATCAAACCTCAGCTACATTTCCTGTGATTATAGGATGGCAGAAAAGTTGCCTTAGGACCCTTGTGTGCAGTAAAGAATTAGAAATATGTGTTGATAATCCCTAATAGGTGTTTATGTTGGGTTTTTTTAATCCAAAGAAGGGAATTTTCCATCATTCTTGGTTAGCCTGGTCTGCTATTTATCCAGTCTTAGACTGGTATTGAAGAAACTTTCTACTCTAAACTGCTTTGCTAAAGGTTAATCTTGCTGGTCCTACTTGACCAGCACCAGACAAGTACTGCTCATTCTTCTGGAAGACATGCTAACAGACCTGTAATGTTGCCAGCTCAGTCGAAGCAGATCTTAAACCTTCCATACAGGTTTCTGAACCTCTTCTTTTTGTTTTCCTCTGTATGCCAGATCTGCACTTTGTCTATATGGTCATTAAATTGTCATGTGGGAAATGGGATACAAACCTCCCCCCTAGGGCAAAGTGAGCAGGAAACTTTTCTTTCTGAGGGTTGATACATCGCTCCTATTATTGAATATATGAGTGAAATTTCAAAATGCATGGCACTCTTTCTGGGTAATTCTTGACTGGACCACTTGCATAAATAGGTGCTGCCTAACATAAGGAATACAAAATTGAGTCTTTGTCTTTTCTGAAATTTACACAGAAAATCTGATATAAGTGCACTGAAGTCTCAGCTCAGTAACAGCAAAGGCCACAACTATTTCACAAATTTAAAATTCTTGTAAGGTTTTTTTTTTTTAAATTACAAAGCTGCTCACAATGCCAACCTGTAAGACACTGGCTTACATATTCTACTGTAAACTATTCAAATTGACTGTCTTACAAGCTAGGCAATCCCCTCTGGCATGGCTTACTTGGAAACTGTATGGGGTAAGTAGCCTGTCCAGTAATATTTCTGGACAGATTTTCCATTTTTTTCTCTAGGTCATAGCATGTTGGAAAATAAATAAAAAGGCACTTAATGGAAACTATGGCATTTCAAAGCATAGGAAATACAGTTTTGTAGAGACATTAAGGGCAGTAAAGGTAGCTTCTGTTTAGGCTAAGTTGACTTTCCCCTCTCTGTCGTACATCGCACCTGATCCTTAGAAAAGCTGACCTTTCATCCTCTTCTACTCCTTGCAAAGTTAATGGAAGTTATCCTAGAATCATAGAATCATTAAGGTTGGAAAAGACCCCTGAGAGCATCTAGTCCAACTGTCAACTCAACACCATCATGACTACTAAATCATGTCTCTTATAATACAACATCCTGTTGTATTATAAGTGATTGTGAGCTTCAGCTGTATTGCTCCAAATTAATTTAACTGTTACTGAAGACACTGTTGATCCCTGTAGCCCAGAAGAGTTATGTTGCTGTGCCCTTTTTATCTGCTTTATATCTTGGACTATGCCTCCTGTTTCTGCTCTCAGTAAATAGCTAAACCCCCATCTGCTATGAAATGCATTGAAATAAACCTTGATCTACCTGAAGCATGACATATTTTTATAGAATGACTGTTCTGAAACAGAAGAAAAGGAACTTTGGTTTTACCCTGAAATTACCAATGCCTGCCATTGGAAAGTCTTATTGCTTAGATCACCAGTCAAGCCTGAGTGTCTCCTAGAGCAGGAAACTTGCAGGCAATCAAAAAAATAATTAGAATACTATTGGGGAAACATTCTAACTCTAACTTCTTTGCTAAGGTTATAAATAAAAGACAAGTTTTAGAGCCCTTTTTTTGAATGTGAAGAGGAGAAAATGTAATAGAGAAGAGGATGGCAACAGGAAGACAAAACTTTATAAAACTTTTATCAGTTCTTCTTCTGTCTTTTTAAAGTCCTGTTTGTTTTCCTGCATTTTGGGTACATAACAGTTTAGGATGAGCTGTTTTTGGGCTTGAACCTTGAGGGAAGAAGGAGGTTGCATTTTTGTCTGCTGATCCAACCCCATGGCCACTGTGTTGTTTCTGAGCTGAATCCCAAACAGGAAGACACATCACAAATGTAGGCTGCTAAAATCTCACGGGAACTCAGTTCTCATGTAGTTTCAGCATCTGATAGAGGCAGTTTTCCTGACTTCCTGAAGGTTCCTGACACTCAAGACAATGTTCATCTGATAGTTTTATCTGCTTCGTTGACAATCCCAGTATTTGGGATCAAATCTCATAGGAGCTGGTGAAGGGAATGGGGAAGTGAAAAAACATCTGCTCTAGTTTATACTTAATCATGGTCCAAATGCCAGCTCTTCTACAGGGCTTCTTTTAGTGTCTTTCCCATGATATGGGTTATTTACAAGCAGACAGCAGAAGAACACAATAAGATTTTAATTCCTAATTTATTCATTCAGCCACTGAGTTTTCCAACCTTTATTTTTAAAAACCTCCAACACTCTCACTAATTAGGACTCCCTTCTTCCTCCAGCTGTTAATGGGCACAAACATGGCCAATCTGAAATATGTCTAATCAGAGCACTGCCTGATTCTGTCTTCATACAGCTACGGCCCTAAGGGACAAATTATGTTTTCAATTGTACACACTCATCCCGTTCACCAAAGACTTGACAGTCCATCCGTCAGAGGGAAAATATCTATTGCAATTAGCTGCACAGGTTACATATTTATTCCTTTTTCTATCTACTTATTCATTATATTTATTTATTTTGAATACACATGCATATTTATTTATTTATTGTGGATTTGGTTTATAGTTTATTTTTCACTCTAGACGTGCTGTTTTCTTTAAGACACTCTCCTTAATATCTGTGCAGAAGCCTACAAGGAGCCTTAAAGAAACCCAGTCTCTTTAAATATGTTTCACAGAACATACTCGCATGAACCCAAGCTACTCTGCAGTTGCAAATTAATCTCAGAATAACTGTGTTTATTGACTGTTAAAACTTGATAATATCTCCAGTGTGATCGTAGGCTGCAGGTCCTCTGCCACAAAATTGTGCACCATCTGGAGGCACTGACTAAGCTTCATAGCCCACTTAGACTAAGAGAACAGAGATAGCAGCCAAGGTGGCTTGTGGATTATCCTCAGCCCATGACTCCTGCATGCATCGAAGCTGATTTCAAAATATCTTGCATTAGGGTGACAGAGGCTGTTGAAAATGAGGGAAAACTGCCTATCGGTCTACTTAAATCCTATGTCCAGTGAAAGCTAGAAAGATGAATGTAAACTCCTCACCCCAAAGAGGTGAAAACTAACTAACACTTCACAGGGATTTAATTGCCATGTTCATTTTCATCTAGCTTTTGTCCTAGTATTTGTCTATTACTAACCTATTTGTTATATCACCAAATTCAGCTTCCTAGTTAGTGTGTTATGCTCTCTTTTCAGTGCTGGATCCACAGACAATTTGAAGGTCACAGCCCCAGCAGTGCAGGTTAACAGCAGTCGTATTTTAGCTGTGAAGGTACTGGTATATCAGATGAGGTAGCAGCTATTATACAAACACCTGCTTCCAGAGATAGCTGCAGCTGGACTCAAGGGGCAATCTCCACAAGATAATGTGTCTGGAGATATAATGGTCCAGAACCTCATTGGATATTGAACTGCATCTGGGTACCCCCCTCTATGATTGTTATCTAAGAGTATAATATGCCCTGCAAAGTCAGAGCTGAGGAAAAGATAGTTTGATGAAGTGGGAGGAAAGTGGAGATGTGCGTGTTTACTAGGTAATCCTGCTCTCCCCTGTAGCAACATACCTGGATTTCTAAATATTTCCTGTCCATGATGATCTTTTCCAAACTAACATTACCAAGAATTTCATGGGTCTCACTGGCACTGTGAAAGTTATTAAAAATATAGGTCTTCTGGTCATGTACATGCTAGACAAAAGGTTTGCATTATCTGACAAGCATATAGAATTTGTTGTGCACCTTCAGCCATCTGACTGCTTTCAAGACTTATTAAAAAGTAAAATACAGTCCATACTTGTGGTTTCTGCTAGTATGATCTACCAGTGCAAAGATGGCCCTGGATGTAGGCAGGACTTCTACCTAGCTGGATGGATCAGTGACAGACTAAATACAATCGAGAAGAAACTATTCACGGTTTCCAGATGAAGATGAAGACAGCATCTGCTCTCTGCTACACACCTACAGGAAAGAAATGGGTTGGAATTGGTAAATGAGGAAAGACCACGGTCTGAGCTGGTCTGAGCATATCAGCTCAATGGTTGGACAAGCTTTCTAAGATGACTTGCTGTGGGCCATTTCCCTTATCACCACTGTTGCTTGCCAGGAAAAGTTGCCTGTATGCTGACAGGGAGGGAAGAACAGGCAGGCAAGCAGCAACAGTATTTAAATGCAAAGTGTATATTAGCATAAACTGTCAGATAGTAAAACACTGCTCTGTTGGTGCTCCTGACTATAATCCCAGTTGCAATAAATTTGTATTCTAGCTTGTAAGTTAATGTATTAGTTACATTTCTGCCAAAAAAAAAGAACACAGTTAATACTCCTTGTAACTAGCACATACTAAAGTTTTGTTTGCTCTTTATGTATTACAGAAGAGTCAGTGATTTCAACAAATTT
>VZTL01026931.1:15770-49132 GCA_013400535.1 Scopus umbretta | reverse complement strand
TTCACTAATACTCAATGGTGGAAGCATCCTTATTGAAAATGGCATTTTGGAACTTCCATAAGGAATGGGGACTTGGAAACCAAGCCATGAATTTTCCTTTCAAGGGGTTTGACTTGGCACAAAAAGACGTCATGCAGATCGCAGCTGGCACCAGACACAGTTAAAAAGATCTGAGGCTATTAGTGCCTAAACAGCCACTAGAAATTATATTACATGATGGAGACTGGCTAATATAATTGAGCCAGCTAGTTATTGTGAGCATAATTTAATTATTTGACAAATTGCTTAGNTATTTGACAAATTGCTTAGAAACGCAGTGTTCTTGTTCCACACTTGTGCTGCACTCACAGTATTACAAGGCGCAGAGCAGGAGAATTGCTGGTGGGTACGTAGTCATCTCCGAACAGTGATGGTTCTTTTCAAGATTTGCAAACTTGGAGAGGTTCACTGCTGTAGTCATGGTGGGGTGGTGTATGCAGAGATGGGTAGAGCCAACGGGAACATGTCTGGGATAGCAAACTGGCTCAGGAGACAGCTAGTGCCGTTTCAAGTGGATGCCTTTGAGGGTTTAGTGTAGTTGGAGAAATGACCCTCTCTTTTCTCTACTCTGTGAGTCTTTTAGGCTTTGATTGCTGGGCTGTGTGGGATGAAGGGAACCCATGAAATAGTGGAGCAGATGTGAGGTGTTTTTGGACTCCAAGATTATACCATCCTCATGGATGGTGTTCAGTGTTCTTAGGAGAATTGGGGCCAAATTGGTTTATGGTTATGAATTCTAAGATAAAGGAAAAAAAAATACCAAACAACCTTAAGCTTTGTGTAAGAAGCCATGCATCACTAGGGAGTATTTTCCCCTAGCTCTGAAGATTTAGGTACATGACTAAGACATTTCCCTCTTACAAAGCATCTCCTAAGAGATGCCACTTAAGAATCTGGACGCCATCTGGAATAAAGCTGTGCTGTAGTAATAAAGGACAAATCCTACATCTTCTTGAACAGTACCAAGCAAATATGAAGACCCAATTGTGTCACTTTTTTTCAGTTAGCCTTTCAAAATTTCAGAGGCTAAGCTGTTGCCATAAAATCAGCACCTTATTACAAAAAGATTGTTAAAAATCAGAAGGGAAATGCCGTTTTTGAAGAAGTGCAGCCTAATCATTTTCATCTGCAGAGCAGATCAGGCTGTGTAACAGGGTGCTGGGCAATGCACCACACCATTTCTTTGTTGAGTCTAAACAGTGGAGCAGCTTTTACCAAGGTGTATTTCAGAGTCCTTATCCCCCTGGTCAACCCATCTGAGTGACCTGTCAGCCTGTGGCTCCCTTCCTGCCTACATGCCTGGGTTTTCTTACATTAACAACCTGGATTCAAATGAGTGGGTGGTTCATGCTTGGATTTCATCCTGGCATACAGGTGGGATGCAGCCAGGATAGACAGCTGGATCCAGGAGCTGGAAAGTGCTCCTCAGTCTTTCACTTTAGCTGTAGCTTTCATGTCAAGATCTAATGTTGTCAATCTTACATCTAGTTATCAGCTGGAACAAGTTACAGGATGAAGGGGGAAAAAATACCCTCCTGCATTTTTCACTGTCAAGCAAAAATCCTTGTAATGAGATCATGAATCTATGAACATATACTGAGATGCCCTTACAGCTGAAATCTTTATACTGAGCAGCAGGACCTCTGGGACTGGCCCTGTGGCAAATGGATTAATGATTTTGTGATTTATTTTTTTTCTTGCATTTAAGTTGTCTAGGTTGTCAATGGATTGGTAGGTTTCCAGGTGTAACTATGGGAAGAACTTTGTTGCCTATCCAACCATAGCTCCTATGCCCTTCTATGAAAATAATTTTGACAGAATTTATGCCAATTTTATTTGTAACAAATTTTGCCTCATTCAGAGTCTCTCTTCTACAAAGAGAAAATTAAAACCAAGAGAATTTCTTCAACTGAGTTGCCTATTAAAGGTCACAAAATTTCCCAATACCCAGCAACACTGAAGGTATCTTGGAGAACCAGACATGGCATTGTCAGTGGCATCTTTTCCTGACAAACTTGAATGTGTAAAGGGAGAGACTGCAGTGCAGGAGTGAGCAGAGGCATATGGCTTCTGAGGTCCCTCCTTATTCCCATTACAGCTGCTAAGACTAAGAAGACTGTGTGGAATTTTGTAGGGATTTTTCCATGATAAATGATCTTTACCTGGGAATTAAGCTGATCTCCTTCACAGTAACACACAACTCTACACTCTGAGAGCATTAACTCTTCTCTGGGTGCTGCTTGTCTGGCTGTTTTTTCTGTAGACAGCAGTGCTTTTCCTGGTTGTGGCATCTTGGCTGTACTCCTATTTTGAGCATATATAAGCATATGCATTGTGTACTCTGAGCAGTGGAAAAGGTGTCTGGAGTCAAACATTTATTTGCCAGGTTTAGCAAAAAAGTCATGCTTGATATCTAAGAAGTGCCACCCACGCTGATGAAGATCCCTGCTTGCTAGCCTCTCACAAGAGTTGCATGAGCACAGAAGAGATATTCTGTGCTGTTTCTTCAGACAGATTGACAGAGATCACGTCATCTGTTTGCACCCTGAGAATTGCTCCATTTAGGTGGCAAATGGAGGGTGGTTGCCTGGACACCTGGGGCTTGTGCCTTGTTCACAAACAGCAGGCGGTTCTTGCCGAGTTCCTCCAAAGCTGGACTGAATGCAGCTGTTTTCCCCCCAAAGAAAGAGCAGCACAGTGATTTTCCAAATTAATTTTAGACAGGAGATGATAAGGCTGCTGCCTGAGTGTGAGCAGTGATGGGACTGAGCTTTAGTAGTGGAGCACAGGTATTGGAGTGCTGTACCAGACTAGCTGAAACTCACTGTAAAGACCCAGAGGGAGATGTGTCAAAGCAACATATGAAACCCCAGAATGGACAATTTCTTACCCCTCTGAAGACATCTGAGCCTACAGAAGGTGCCTACTGATTTCAGTGTCCTGTAGGAAACCAAAGGAGCTTTAGACACCTGGCAGCCTTTGTGGATTGGGATCTGAATGACTGGTTTATACCATCAAATATGAGAACTCAGTGGGGGGAAGAGGGGGCTGTGCCTTTTGTTTTATTAAGTCCTGCTTCAAGCCATGTGGAGGCTGTCCATATGAATGTCTAATCCTTTTGGAATCTTACTGAGCTCCTTCTGCCGACCATATTGTACAGAGTAAATTTGTTAGATTAATTGTGATTAATTTCATAGAATAATTGTGGTTTGGGTTAGAAAAAACAACCCTTTACTTCTTCAAAAGGTGTTGCTTCACAGTTTTGTAGGATGTCATCTTCTATGTTTCACCGTGAGCTAGCTTGCATTTGAATGCCCATGTTATTTTCTCTCCCTATCCAATTTTTTTTAACCATTTTTATACTAAGTCCTCGCAGTGTGTGGCACCATCAGCGGAGCCTGTGAACAAAACATAAAGGTGGAAGGACAAGCCCTGATACCAGGGCCGTGATTATAAGTTATGTTCCTCCAGCTGCTAATGCAAGTAATATGTGGCTTAAGGGGGAACAAAACCCCCCCCCCCCCCAACTCATCAGCACAGGTTGGATGCTGAATACTAATAGAGTGCTGTCTGCATCTAGTCCCCACTGGGAAAAAAAATATTTGTCAACTCAGTTCAAACAGTGCATAAATTTGAGGGAACTACCATCTGCTGACAGACCCTTCCCCCACCTACACTGCCTGAAAATCCTTCCTTACAAATATCTGCTCTGTGCAGTAGTATTCCCATCAACCTCAGTTCAGGGTCTGCTTTTCTTCGCTTCCTTTTTTCCCCCAGGTGTTTCCAGAGAGTTCAGGTTTCCCAGGACTCTAAGGCACCGAAATACCTCACTGGTTTGTGTGACAGTCAGTGCCAGCCCAATGCTGGTGTATAGCTACCTGCAGGCTCTGTAGCTCAGCAGGTTATCAGTACTGCTGTCAAAGCCCCTAAGGCTTGATTTTTGGAGGGACCAGCAGCTCCCCGCTCATGTTGTCTTCCATGGGGAGTGAAGGGTGCACACCATCTCTGAAAGCTAAGGGCACAAACCAGAAAATTTTTGGCAAAGAAAACAATAAGGAATAAAAAAGTAGAAACCTTGCAATGGAAAAGGCTATTAAAAGAACGCCCTGCTGTTTGGATGTGGCATTATTCTTTGGTTTGCTTTTAAATAAGGCCTTTCATTGTAGCTAGAGAGAGAAAAAGGGAATTTTTGATGAAAAAAAAAAATCATGGGCAGGTGTTGAAATCAAAGAGAGTTTGAAGGATACTTCGATGGACAGCGTGAAAGCCAGGTTAACTGGAACACCATTGCAATTAGATATAATTTCACTGGAACAAAACCTAGTGGTAACTTATGTCCTGTTGCTTGACGAGGATGTATCTTTTTTTTTTTTAATCCATGCTGTTGTGAAAATGCAACATGTACCTCATCTATGGGAAAGGTAGGGAGGAACTAAGCCAAGCATGCTGTTGTTGATGGGAGGTTGACATCATCTTTCACTGATGCTAAGGGCTTCTTTCCATGTTTTGTGGAGGATGGGGAGTTTTTTGGTATGGTAATGATGTTCTGTCATCTCCATTCCGGCAGATACTCCCCTCTTAAGGGAACCTTTGGGAACCATATAAGACTTTGGGGAAGGGGTGGGCAAATGCCCCCCTTCTTTTACCCACTCGAGCAGTCACACATGACAGATTCATGCCTGCAGCACTTCTAGGTTTTATCTGCTCACTAAATTTTATTTCCCCTCTGTGAGTGTTTATATTGCTTAGAGACTGCCAAGGTTCATGTTAATCATAAAAAAAAGTGGAGGTTTATTAGGTATTGCAGCTCTGTGATTCTTTGGTGCTTGAATGTTAATGAAGCTATGTATGCTCTGGAATAGCTAGAGAGGTGGATCTTAGCTCTTGTGTGGCAAAATACCCAGGGGTGGATTTTTCTTCCCTTTCCTCTGGGTTTTAACATCTTACGTGACATTTCATCCCAGAGCGATTTTACACTATGTATCATCATGTGTAATATTGTGTCATGCTGTAATTTTGCAAGTGCATGAAACGGCAGGAGGGAGGTGAAAATGGGCTCAATTACACCCTGAAGGGACGGGAGAGCTCAGTGGAGGGACCCGCTCCTGGGAGGTAATGAATTGGGTGTCAGCACTTTGCCAGAGCAGAGCGACAGAGCGGAGGGGAATTTGTTATTTTTAGGGGCTCAGTGGGCAGATGAGAGGAAAGGAACCAGTCAAATCACATTACTAATGGTCATTTCCATAGGCTGTGCATGTACGTGGGATTTAACAAAAGAAGGGACATTCATTCTCATTCCAGGCAGCTCGGTTCTTTCTTTTTCTGAAGTCTAGAGGAAGAACTTGGCCATTTTAACTGGCTCAGAGTGAGAAGCCTTCAAAGCAACTTTGGTGGCAGCTCTTGGGGAATGCAGACACAGAGTCACACCGGCTGAGGGAGACATCTGACCATTCAGGGGTATTTCCCTTTCACAGCCTCTTCTCTGGGTGCAGTCAGCCTGAGGGATTCCTCTGGGATGGAGGAAATGGGGATGCAGAGAGGAAGAAAGGAACCAGGTAGACATTAGTGCAGGAGGAATCATAGCACAGGATGTATGCATCCTGCTGGTGTGCAGCTGTTGCTAGCCCTGATGATGAAGGTTGTTTACCAAAGAAAGCTAGAGCAGCTTCTTATTTTGCAGAAATAAGAGGTACTTTCTCAGTGAGTTACACTCTATGCTTTTCCAGGTGGCATTTGTGTAATTTCATTGCCCTTTGTCTCTTCCTTTGCCCTGAGCACAAGTTTGTTCCTTCAGCTTAACCCAAGCAAGATTTCTTTTTTCATTGTACATTGTATTTAGGGCAGAGCAACCAAACCAGAGAGCTGAGCATTTCTTATTTTCTGAATTTCTAGCCAGGGCTGCCCTCCAAGCATTGGCTTTGGTAGAGCGAGATGTACATCTTGCTTTAGTGCCTTCAGACTAACCTCAAAGGGGACTTGTGTCATTGTCATCTTTGTATTACTACATAAATTGTTATTGGAGGAAGTACCAGGCCTAACATGCCCCCTATTTAAATGGGGAAGAGTTGATGAACATGCATTCTACAGGGGAAAATGTTCTTCCACATTGGCCTGCCAGAGCTGGGCTGTGATGTTTCTTTTTGGAGAGGGATCTTTTTTCCTAGGTCTCCTGTTGGAAAAAGTAGAGAGTGTTGGCATACTTAATCCAGGAAGTCTCTCCTTTTGACTATACTTTTTCAAAGTAACTTTTTTCTTCATTTTTTCAGGTGTAATATGACTTCTTTTTGGGGCAGAACTTATGGCAAATTCCATTTCCATCTCCCTTGAATACAACCGAGTCTTCTTCCTCTTCAGTACTATGAAAAGGGACATGGCTTCCCTAGGTTGGGAACCCATGGGCTACTATAAAGCTGGTCTGGAATATTTCTATTCAAACTTGCAGACAAGTGTGCTTTGATGGAGAGGAAGTGGAGCCCATATTTTCTTGGTCAGATTAGTCCAATTCATACAACTGTACTCCTTTCCTACTAGCTACCTTTTCAGCACACCAGGACTCTCTTACACATGTTCTCTGATGAGATCCAGCAGTAAGTGCTTCTCCCTCTGCAGCTGCCTTTTGCTTAATTGACCCATTTTGCAGCAGATTAGGCCCCAAGGAGGAGGTTAATATGAGCAGTTATTCTAAAAGGTGCATCGGGGCTTCAGTGAACTATTCATCACTGGAAAATCCTGTTAGCCCCAATTTTCTTACCTTTTTATACTTTATTCTAAAATATTCAGACTTCACAATAAACTTATGAATCTCTCCTGCCAGATATAGTCTCCACACCTCTCTCTTTCCTGACTTTTGAACTGGATGTGTTGGGTCAGATTTAACACCTTCTGCGCAGATGTACCTTCATTCTTTCTTTTTGCCTTAAAAAAACAGCCACCAAAATTATATCTCTGGGTCTTCCAGCACTGCAGGTGGCATTGGCCAGAGCTGCTTTAGCTTCTCTGAGTAATAGTCCCAATGTGCTGTGTGAGATGTAGGAACACGTCTCACCAGGCAGTGCATCTTTCTGCAGGATTGATGAGGATGAGAAGTCTTTTCCTGCATTGCAAGCAATTACAGTCACCCCTTTGAGTCTGTGCAGGGATCGCATATCGTAGCGGGTTCTCAGAATTACAGCTGCTACGATGACCAAAGGAGAGAATTAGAGCAAAATTCAGTGTGATCCAATATTAAGCAATTAGTATATCTTTATTGATATTACTAATATTACATAATATTATTGTTATATTAATAATATTATATTGATGAATTCTAAGATGTGGCCAGCTTGCTCTTTATTAACTGCTGTTCCTGACAAGCCTGTTCAGTATACTGTAGGAATTATCTCTGTATTTTCCCACTTTCTACCATCACCAGTCTTCTATATATTAATTAAGGAACAACTTCTGCCTGTACCTACTATTCAATTTCCTTGAACACCCATACAAGAAAACAAAGAGGATTGTGACATACCTGTAACAACATAAGGGTGAATGAACCCTGAATGACTAGATAGAGCTGAAAAATTTGTGGCTTTTCCCTGCTAGGGCAGTAGATGATAATGATTGCCTTTATTACAGGTAAGTGCAGCCCTGGTACTGGGACAAGGGCATGTTTTGGAGGATGAACACATGCATGGTGGGGTGGTAGCATACCTGCAGGTAGGGGCATTACAGAGGGGCAGGCGCACAGTCCCTGCCACATCCTACCATTGCAGTTCTCTCAGTGGATGGGCTTTGACATGACTAGGGAAAATTTGCAGCCCTGGGCTCGGCTCCTGGTGCCATGATAGGAAAGTGGGATTCTGAAGCAAACAGATTGAGGTTGTGGGTAGCAAAAAGTCTCATTGGTTGCTATGCAACCTGACCTCAAACTTTTCCTGTAGGAACTTTCTCAGCGTGAGCTCTCACAGGCTTGTCGAGCACAGGGACATTGCAGCCTCTTCCCCATCCAGACAAACATCCTGCAAAATGCATGCTGCTGGTGTTCAGTCCCAGTGAGCCAGAGCAAGCTGGGAAGCTGTCACAGCTCCCTCCACATAGTGCTGGCCGTGCAACAGCTTTAAATGTTTTCTCTACTGCTGTTCCCATCCCCATCATGTCTGTGAGTTCATTTCATTAGGAACTCTAGTTTGCACGGTAACACTGGAGACCGAGGGATTATGATTTTTTTTCATGCCAATCCAGATTAGTGTGACGGCAGTCTCGACAGGATGGGTTGCTGTAATTTAGGCAGTAGAAGTCCAGAGCCATTTACACTGCATTTGCGGAATTATCAGCTAGGACCAAGAAAGGTTTGGGAAAGGGGAGAACGCGAGTGCATTTGGGACCCTTGCTCAGTCTTCAGGGATGACACAGCTCAGCTAAAATCAAGGATCAGGGCCTCAGTCCAGACATCTGAAATGGGGCCAGGAAACTTGCTGTTGAACGAACTATTTAAGAGGGACCTGGAAGGGCTGGAAAGAAGGGAACTACAGCAAAGAAACAGAATGGTGCAGCAAAGTAACCTGCTTGGGAATGAGGAGAACAGAAATATTTGAGCTCCAAAGAGGGTATTGTGTCTGGTACCTCCAACAATGACATCTGCTCATGGACATGCTGTGGGGTTTACGTGCTGGGCTTTGTCAGTGGTCAGGGTATTCTCCTTTTACAGCTTCGTAGAGAAGGATTTCCTTTCTCCTGCCCTTCCCTTCTGTGTACTTGGGGAATGCAGACACAGCATAAAGGGATGTAGGCTACAAAGGCTTCATTCTTCCTACCTGCTCACCTACCTCTGCTATCAGAAAAGGAGGATCTTGCCATGGTTATAAGGCAGTTTATCTGCACAAATTAGACCTTGAATGTAGACTCTGGCTGCTGGCGGATCCTGCTGGGCCAGCAGATGATGCTGCCGGTTGAACAGCTGAGAGCATGGGAACACAAAGCCTTTGAGAACACCTAATGCCTCAGCAAAATCCATACATTTGCAAGGGGTTAAACACAGGAATGTGCACTCCTGAAGGTCTGTGGTGGGATGGAAATGATGTGAGAATTCAGGGCTATTGGATCTAGCATTCATTCAATTACCATGCTTAGTTAAGTACTGCACAGTGGAGTGAAGACTGCAGTCTGTTAGGATGGCTGTTACTATAAGTCATTTAATTATGAGGTTGCTCATATGCCATTTTAACATATGTAGAGTAACATTATCCCTCTTTTGTAGGTCACTATTCTCATAAGTCTGGCTCTTGCATTCCTTGCCTGCATAGTGTTTCTTGTGGTATACAAAGCCTTTACTTACGACCACAGTTGCCCAGATGGATTTGTTTATAAGGTAAGAAACTTCAGATGGATGAATTGCCGGAGATAATGATAGACTCTAATTGACTACGTGGTTACAGTCTAGTCTGCTTTTTTGACCAGGCCAAATAGAACATTTGGCAAGAATGTGTTGAAATGGGAAAAGTGTTATGGGAAATGTGGACTTGCATCTGCCTCCATCAGCTACTGTTACACTGTAATTGTTGGGATTAGCATTTGGTGAACACTACAGACAGATGTTCAGGAACAGTCCCTCACATTTGTGAATGGATTTATTGCAGCTGGAATCCTGTATTTGCTTCCCACACTTTCAAGTGACTGAGGTTTACTGGCATACATTTTAATGCAAAGCAAACTCCCAGAGTGTTGGCACATGTGTCCTTTGTGAAAGAAATACGAATTTGCCCATGTAGTTCATTTTTAGGTGCTTTTGAGCCTCTATCAAGAACAAAACCGTGTAACTTAATTGCTAAAAGCCCACTACCCAGTGATTTTATATTGAATATTCATAGAGGACGATTTGCCTCATCTGTTGAGATTTTTAAAAAAAAAAAAAAGAGTTTGCAAAATAGTTCACTGGCTTCTTACTGTGAATAAACTCATAAACTCACAGGAGTCTTGGTCACACTGGGGACAGTCTGTGGGCTGGAAAATAGAGTAAGGATGTTGGTGTATTAGTCATTGTGAATTATTCTTTTAGGTTATATAAATATGAAGTTAGAGCGGAGTCATGAATTTCAGAATCAGATCCAAACTTGAACTTCTGAAAGGATTAAAGGTTTTGGACTCAGATTTCAGCTAGTCATATTGAACTGGGAGTTGGGGTATCTCATAATTTAATAATGATTGTACCTGGGGCCCTTTGTGTCCTTTGACTCTGGTGAACACCAACCGATCTGACATTTGTTACCATTTGATTGCTCTTTTACAGCTGTCACAAAGCAAATGGTTTTATCTGTGCAGTTCTTAGCATGCAAGTGTCCACACTATTGAGATGCATGGCTAGTGTCTGCACAGACAAGCAGCTCTGACAAGGGCTGGCCAGTTGGGCTGTGCTTCCTATAGTCCCCAACCAAGGTGGCTGTCCTACAGGTCAGGGATGACACACTGTAACAGAGCAGCACGTAAGCAGCTTACTCTGCCTCTGCCTGTCCTCTGCTTGTCTGAGGATTAATTCTGGACTTCGCTCTACAGAGCTTTCAGTCCAGTACATGATAAGAGCTGCTCAGCCAGCCCTTGTAGGACTCCAGCCTCAGTCTCTGTGCATGCCAGTAACGTACCAAACCAGTCAGACCTTCATTTTACAGTCCCCATTTCCCATCCACAGATGAAATCAGCCTGCAATCAGGGTTGCCAATAGCAACAGGTTTTGAAGGCTGCTGCCCAACTCTAAACTTCGTGCATTCCCAGAGTGCTGGAAGGCAGTCAGGCTGCGCAGCAGACACTCTCGCTGCAGCAAGCCTGAGTCAAACGTCATCCACGCGAACAGCTAACCCTGAGATTTTTAAAGCGAGAGCCTGAGGCTGATGGGACCACTCTTTACCTCTCTTGCTTTTTCCCTGCTTCCAGCACAAGCGATGCATCCCGGCCTCGCTGGATGCGTACTACTCTGCACAGGATTCCAACTCCCGGGGCAGGTTCTACACCGTCATCAGCCACTATAGCATGGCCAAGCAGACCAGCTCCCGGGCCGTATCGCCCTGGCTGTCTTCGGGATCGGTAAACCACGAAGCCAAGGCTGCAAAGACAGAAGGTCATTAAACTTAACAAGTGGTGATGGGCAAAGTGGGAGGGTGGGGGGACAACACCATGTCTATACTGCATTGCTCTAGCTGAGGGTGCTGTGCTAACAGCGCAACAGGAATAAATAAAACCCAAGTGCAGGAGTCATCTTAATGGATATTTCTTTTTGTGCATTGTTCTCGTTGATTTGTAACCGAGTCGAGCTCTTGTACAAAGGCATGTTTGATGTTGACTGTACCTTACGATGTAAAAATATTTTTAAATCATTGCTTAACTATTTGTTAGAAAAAAGAAATTAAAAAACAAAAAAAGCAAATTAGATAAAGAGCCAGGGAGGCTAAAAGCAGCAAAGAGAATCCCGCAAAGTTTTGTCGTTGCTGGCAAGCTGTGACACGGTTTAACATGCATTGAAGGAACAGCTGAAAACCTTTTGAGAGAGAGGGTAGAGAGAACCTGTTATAAAGACATTGCGATGTTGTTTAGCTTGACAAAGAGGGGATATGTTGCTGTCAAATTGAATCTAGCATCAGTGTTCATTTGCTGGTAGAGAAATACAGGTATCCCCTCCTCCCTCAAACATGCATATGTGCAAACACACATGCACACACAGCCCTGCACAGTGGCCTAACTAAATCCAGAAAGGTCTAGGCATTTGTAATGAGCTGTCGCTGTGCTGGTGGTCTTGGCTGGGCTCTTAGGCTGAAATCCTGGTTGGCATTTGGGTATGGAGCAGGATGGAAGCAGATGGAGGCTGCCATAGTGAAATCGAGAATATACTTCTGAACACAGTGCTAGGATTCAGGAGATCAGGGCTTTATTTCTGCTGCTGGCACAGATTTCCCGCATGACCTTTGGCAAGTTACTTGAAACTTCATCCTTTGGGACCTCCCTCTGGAGGGTCGCCAAGAGACAAAGAAATGCCGTTATAAATTGAGGAACCTCTCAAGAGTGGTGATAGTATAGAACAGTATTAAGCCTCTAACTTTTCAGTCCTTAATTTTCCCTCACCCATGAAATGGGGTGCTGCTGCTTCCCTCCTTCAACTTCAGCTACTTCAGTATTTAATGTCATTCTAGGTAATTAGTGAGGGATGGCTGTAGCATGCTCTCAGAGTACAAGGGTCCCATCAAATCTCTGCTTGCAAACACAGACCAGACCCCAAGCTTAATCCAGTCCTGGCCAATGTAAAACATCCTCACCATACAAATAGCATGTGCAGTTAGTGCAGACTGGTGGGATGTAAAAAACAAAAGGATTCTCTTTTTTCAGGGCTGCAAGCCGTTACTGCAAAGCAGCTCTGCTCCTCAGTAGCACAGGCAGGGTGAGACTGAGCAGCAGAGACAAAACGCACAGGGAGGGCAAGGTTCACGTTTGACTAAGGCTGCTTTTTCAGATATGTGGGTAGACTGGGATGGAAATTAGGAACTGGCCCCTTCTTCCCCTGCATTGGGCAGTTTTGTCCTCCATTTCGCATACATAGACACTAGAGGGTGTAAATGAGGGCAGAACTCCTCAGTCCTAACAGGCATCATGATAAATAACTGTATAGTGTAGCTAAAAATGTAGTGCCAAATGCCATTGTCTGATTTCCTATCCTTCCTTCCCCTTCCACCTGTAAATTCATTTCTCTCTCAAAATGTACAAACCACCCCATCCACCAACAATCAAAACTCCAGCAAACCACTGAACAGTTTATAATTTTGTGGTGTATTTTTTGTCAGTAGGTAGCAGAGACTGAAGTATTTTTTGGTGTAATTCTTGAACTTTTCTGACGGGATTAAAATAAAGCTAGATGTGACTGAGCGTCTCTGTGGCTCTGGCAGGTTTTTTTGGTGACTGGTGCTGTGGGCTGGGAGGCGGCGGGCGGCGATGTGTGCGTGCTTGGTGCTGCCGAGTGTGGCTGCAGTGGAGGCTGCGTCTTTGCACAGGACCCGAGGTGACCCTTGCTTTCAGGAGGCATTTTCAGAGCTTGCTATTTTCCCCTTTAATCACTGGGTGTTTATTCCCTATGTTCCTGCCCATTTTTCAATTGCAAATAGAAAAATAGTAATTAAACCCAAGGTGATCTTCAAAGCAAGTGGAGGTGGTTTTCTATTGGTGATTCTTGACTTTACGGAGGGACCTCCCCTTCCTTCCCATTTTAAGGCCAACAGATGATAGAAACTTTGGCTGGCAGCAATGTCTCCTTTGCCATCTACTCCCAGTGCAAGTCTTCATCTATGCTGGAGCAGGATCCTTCAGAAGGGCCGTTACAGAAAGAGCGCTGCAGGGAAATACAGCTGACAAAGCAAGAGCCACAGCTGAACTTTAAAAAAGCTGAGTTCTGTATCCAAACTGTGCTTGATTTCTAATGAAACCACAACTCTGTTCGTCTCACATTGTTCATAAAGCAGATTGTATTTCCTCAAGTCCTTCAACTCTTTGAAATGGAATGATACCCTGGCATTTAATTGGCTCATTCCCAAAGGCTAAAGAATGTTTTATAAAAAACTTTGGATGGCTTTTCTTCAAAAAAAAAGTGTATTCAGAGTTGTGAAATTGAGCTACCGTAGGACAGAAACCACTCTGGTGTTAGAGGTCACCACCAAGTACTTGTGAAATGTATTGAAAGGGATTCAGCGCGCTTTGCAGAATTGAGTCACAGGATAATTTGACCATGGTATTTCTATTGCCACTCACCCAGTAATACTCTAACCTTATGTTTACTTTAATCTAAAAACCCCAGGAATCAAATAATTTGAATTAAAAGGTTCTAGTTATTATTAGATAAGTGAGTCAGTGGGGATAACCATTCCTATTTAATAAAGGAAAGATCAAAATGTGTATGAGCAGAGTGGAAAAAAAGACCCAAGGAAGGCTCATGGGAGAGCAAAAGAAACCAAACAGCCCAACTCCAGCTGCAAGTTTCATTACTATGAATGTTGTTATTACAGGTTTTGTACAAGCTGCAGTAGAGCTTCCAAGATCAACCACGTATTTTAATCACAGTAACAGAGAGAGAGAATAAATTGAAATTGTAGTACATCATCTTCTTATTTCAGTCTTTAAAAGCTTCCTTCAAGGTTGATCGTATGGTTTCAATGCTGATTAAAGTAGCATATTGGTGATAGTATAGTCTCATCCTGGCTGTCATCTCTCTGTGAAGTCTAAAGCTGCTGCCTGTCTCTACAGAGTAGTGTTTTTGTGAGCTAGCGTCTGGCAAGGGCTCAGTCTCAGCTCTGAATGGTACCGATGAAGAAGAGCCTTCCCTGTGCCTCTCCCAACATTTATGTGATGGCCAAGTCAAGTCAGCTCTTCATCTGTGACTGACCCTACTAGAGCTTGAGTCCCTTTGGGTGATCTTCTCTGTTGTTAGATTGCTGCAGTGGGCTCAGATTTTGAATTCTCCACCAAAATATGCTTTTGGGCCACGGAGACTGGAAGAGTGGATTTGTCTTCTGAGATGGTCATGCAGGAGATGGGTGCCTGGACTGTTTGTTTGTCCTGTCTGTAGTGGTAGGAAGGGATGAACAAGAAGTGTCAACACATGGTTGAGCTCATATTGTGGGGACAGGGACATACTGAGCAGGCAGCAATCCTGTGAAATAACTGGCAGAACATGTGGGGAGAAAAAATAGCTTTGCTAAAAGGTGTGGTGATGCTGTGATGGGAACTCAGCTGCCGCCAGCCCAGGCTCAGGAAGAGGAGGAAGAAATTGTGGCTGTTGGAGCCTGAGAAAGATCGAGAGCAAGAGAAAAAGAGATTGCTACCAGCCAAAACACAGAAGCAAGCATTGCTTTTCTGTTGTAACCCAATGACCCTAAAGCACTATATCCTGCTTGACTAATACAGACTGTCTTGTTTTGGAAAAGCTGCCCATTGTTGCTACAAACATCTGCTGACTGCAGCATGCTCTGAGGGGAATCGCTCCACCACTGATTCAAATCCTCTTGGACTGCCTGCAAAAACAGCATGAGAAAAGGAGGTGCCGACGGTAGGACCCCGTGGCGGGCAGGGTGCACCACTGGTGAAAAAAGAAGTGTCTGTCCAGGGTCTTGGAGGTGATTTCATGCTTTGGATCCGCATGAGAAAGACAGCTCAAGGTGCTGCCAGTGCCTCTGTTATGAGATTAGAAAAGGAACAGTCCCTGTCCCTTTGCATGTGATTTTTTTTTCCCCCCTTTTATCCTCCTCTGTGCTTGCCAGCTGTTTCTGGTTTGTAATAATACCTCAAGTGATAAGTGTAAGGGTCGTGCACTGAACTGTCTACAATCACATTTTATACGATTAGTCAGGGTTTTTTTAAAGCACCCTAATTATTACAGTCAAACCGGATTAAGCTATTCCTCTAATAGATTTTCAGTTCCTGTAAAATAGGGCAGAGAAAATGACTTGCAGGAGGGGATGGGGGAAGGGAAGGCTCTTTCCTCCTGTATCTTTTGCCTTTGCTTTTTTAAAATGCCAGCAGTGGCAGGGGTGTTACAGGAATCCCACTGAAGAGCACTAGATGAGTGCCCAGCAAAATCAGGGGTCTCTGGTACTCAGCTCCCCTTCTCACCTGTACTGGTGTCCTTTGAGGGGGAAAAAAAGGTAAAATCCTTTTGATTGAGAATGTTACTTTACTCAGGAGGTTGTGGGTTGATGGGTTGTGGGTTGCTCCATCATGGAAAATAATCCATGGCAAGTTGAAGTACAGGAAGGTGATAAATGCATTGGCATTATGCCTGAACTGCTCGCCACCAGGAAAGGCTGGGCAGGATTAGTGCTGAAGAGGTTTTTGTCCTGCAGCAGGCAGACTGTGAATAGTAAAAGCAGAGCAAGAGGAAATGGAAAAGCCTTTTATCGGCAGGTTACACAGTTCATACTGGCATGGCCGGTGCCCTGCCCTGCTCTGACATGATGGGATTGCCTGAGCCTGCTGCCAGGGCAGGAACTGGCTGCTGGGGATGTGCATCGCTTCCCTCTGCCCAGGGCTCCCGCTTGGACGGAGGGGCTGCTGCGGCTGCCGGCAGTCCCCATTAGCGCAGGGGAGGGGGGTCGGAAACAAGGCGCCCTGTGGCTTCCCTTGCTGATACTACAAAGTGTGAGCACTACCGGTGCGAGCAATAATGAAAATGCTGCAAACTGCTGTGAATAAAATATTTACACCACTTGGACAGTGGCGTTTTAGATGAGTACCGAGGCTTCCCTGTGGCAATCGGTGATTGATGGTGACATTATTACCGCTGCCCTGCCCTGCTCCATCGGCTCAGCTTATTGAAGGCCAGCATTTGCCAACTGCAAATGGCCAAGGAAGAGTCTAGCTCTTCACAGTCCTGGGGTTTAAAAAGAGCCAAGCTCATGCTCCATGGGTCTGCCAAGCCACAGCAAGCCCACATCTCCTTTAGAGTCGGTAGGTCCATGCCAGCAAGTTGCTTTACGCAGCAACACAGTGCAAATCTGAGGGAGGTACTGTCTGCTGTGGCAAAAGGAGCAATGCCCAGCGATGATGCCAGATACTGCCAGCAGCTTTCCAGCCACTGCTTGAACACTATGGTGGCATTAGGTTTCTGCAGGGACTGATGCTGGGGACTCCACCAGTACCATCTCCCAGCTGGATAAGCGTGCAGCTACTGGTGGCCTTTTGACAACCCAAAACTCCAAGCTCCCAAGCCCTTGCAGTCACTAATATCTTCTCCACAAGCTGCTTTGCAGGCCTATGGGTGAACCCTGCTCATCTGGACAAAAGCCAGTGCAGGTAATTAGCTTGCCCTGCCACTCAAATGGAAACAGCATTGCAGCATTGCACAGGTTTCTGCTCAACAGTCGCTTATTCTCAACCCCTCCAGTCGTGGCTACATTTCAATGGTGGGTAAATTGATTTCTGTGTATATTTTGTATGCCAGGTTATTACAATTACTCTTCAGGATCCTTTGGGATGAAAGGCTATTATAGAGATGAAAGCTCATTAACAATAAATATAAAGGGTCAAAACTCCCCATAAAAATGTATTAGAAACAGATTCTAGCTTGGAAATGTAAATATAGTATTTGGCAGAGGTCTGGACTGGCTAGCCTGGTGTGCAAGACAGCTTAATCCACTGGGAAGATGTGGATATTTTTATAGCAGCCAGTAGAATTACAGTGTGAATTATGGCACTTTGGCACACTTGAAAAACAACTCCCCCCTACCATCAAGAAAAAAGAAATTGTTGGGGGGAGAGTGGAATAAGATAATTTCTTCTGTTGAAAACACAATTTTTGCAGTAGAGCTGGACTATCTTTGGGAATTATAAAAGTATAAATGTTAAAGAAAACAAAACAAAAATAAAGGTGAAGGTCCTTTCAAAGTTATAGTGGTAGCAATGAGAGTAGCTAAACAGTGAAAAAAACCCAACATTTTTTCAGATATGTTTTCACAAATTCATTAATGAAGGGGAAACTGAACCTGTCTTTTTCCAAAAAACACGTCACCCACCAACATTTCCAACACTTTCCCATATGAGTACCTTGAGCAAACTCCAGCTACCTCACACACACAGGGGTGTAAATGAGCCCTCATCATGCCAGTTTATGGGTCATCTCCCCCCCCCCAGCTTATCGGAGGTGCCATTTTGTTTTGCAGACTCTCAGCTGTTATTCTAGAGGAATCGTGGTTGCTTCTGTACTTTTATAACAGGAGAGAGTCCCTGGGGACTCTGCAAGGAGGATGCAGGCAAATCCACATGGCAATGATTTGGAGATACGGACTGCTCCATGCATTTAAGCAGGACCAGCATTTCAAACGCAACCTCGTTAGCTGTCAGGTGCTAATGGCTAAGAGCAGCTTAAAGGCTGCACAAGCTCAAAGTTTTGCTTTGATGCTGCAAGTAGTGGGTATTTCAGAAGAACCATTTTTCTCAATCTGATCCTCAGGCTGAAGGTCTAGAAGAGAATAACCGAGGGAGAGAAGTGGGCTTATGATTTTTGCTGAGGAAGAGGCAGTGTCAGCAGAAGTGGGCTCCCGCAGGGCTCCAGCATCGCTGTTCAGTGTGAGCTGACTCAGGCTCCAGTTCACAGAGGTGTCGCAGTCGTTTAACCTTTAAAGATGTAGCATTCTCTCCTTGCTCCTCGTTATCCCTTAAGAAGGCATTTTTGGATGGTTTTGATCAATTGGCATAGTCACTGAGACCTTAAGATGAGTAATTAAGACAGTAGTCTTTGGCTCATACAAATGACATTAAACTGTGCGTGCATCACATCTGTGCTGTCACCCTGTCTTGCAGCATACCCCATTATGTGCTTACTTTTGTGTCTTGACCTTGCTTTAAAAAATGACAATGAATTGCGGGGATTAAAAAAAAAAAAAAAAAAAAAAATGTCCCTTTTACCTCCCAAAACAAANTATATGTTTTATTGCTGCACAGAGCAAAACCTGAAGGTTCTAAGTAAACTCAGGGTTTCCCTGTGCTACAGCCTCTGCAAACATGCTGCAAAAAGACAGTGCCTCAGAAAAATGTGGTTGAAGAGAGCAGGTGGGTGGCCAAAGGCGGGAGGAGCGGTACCTGCACAGCGGTGACAGAACTTGCTGAAGAGCTGAGTGATTCCTGAATATGGTGGGGCTGGGAGAAAACAAACCCCCAGCCTGAACCAGTCACTGGGCAGTGAAGGGTCCCATTGGAGGTGAACTGGTTTTAAAGAAATTAGCTCGGAGGATTTGCAGCTGTACAAAGGACACCCTGCTCCGCTTGCCACGGCTCGATGCCCCAGAGGAGCTGTGCAGCAAGCAGCACTGCGTGCCCACGCTTCCTGGTTTATCCAGGGAGTCTCAGCAAGGGTTTATTTGTTTCAGTAATTTTCTCCAGCAAATGGCAGTCACTGGTGGTCAAATACTATAAGGAGAAAATAAACTCTGCAGGAACAATAACCCCCATGTGCCTGAGCCCATGTTGTGTCTTGGGCAAGCAGTGAATTGAAATGTCAGTTCAGAAAGCAAAGGGTATCTAGGACTATTTTCCTTGGTCATCACCCCGCCAGCACGGCTAATATTGCACTTGATTAAAATGCACAAAACAATTATCTATAACAATTTGGCCTTGTTTATTAAAATAAATAAATGAATGGCACTGGATGAGACAGAGCTGCCTGCTGATCGGTTTGCAGTTGCAGTGAATTTTTGCAGCAGGTTACACACAGCCTGACAACATTTTTTATGCAGCAGGAATACAGGTAATTCAGCCCACAGTCCATCCTCAGTTTGATGACATCTATGCAATGTAAGTAGTTAAAAAAGAACTGGGTTTTCTAAAACATAAGCTAAAGAAATAACAAACATTTCTTCCTCCTCCTGGCAGGTAAAAGAGAGAAAGGGGGAGGTGCTAAATGGCACAATGAATCCTTCACTTTTTTTTTAATTTTCTTTTCAGGGAAAGCGATGGGATCATGTTTCTGACGCAGGTGAGCAGGCTGCACAGCTGCCTTGCAGTCCTGGCTGTGATGGTGACAGCCCCACACCACGGCACTCTGTACATGCCTGCCTCAGTTTCCCCATGCAAGGGAAACTGATGAACGACATTGGGCTGGAGGAGGGGGATTAGTTCATGTTAGTAAACAATATGTAGAGGGTTGAAACACTAGCAGACACTGCTGTAGTCTTTGTGTCATGTCAATGAATGCCTGTGTGGAGTAACAGGGGATTAAAGAATCACGGGTTTATAGGAAGCATCATGTAACCAACAGAGAAACAGCAAAGTCCTCCAAAAGCTGAGATCAAACACACTTTTTCTAAGTCTTTGCACAAACATAGGATAGAATAGGTAATAGATTTTGAAAAACTGCCTTCTTTTGAATAGTAAATGTGTTCATCATTAAGTTTTCACTTACGTTCAAGTCAGTTCACCTTCCTCCAAATTGTTTTATCTCTACAACATGGTGTGTACATACAGCACAGTGTGCACAGAACTTGCAAAGGTTCACTGCCATTTTCTGGGATGCAGAGGGTCTGGGAGTGCTGCAAGTCCCATGGTATCCAGGGACCTGCGTGGAAACCTGTGTTGGGCTGGGCACACACTCCTGCATCACCACCCAGGGCTGAACCACAGCGCCATATTGAACAGCCATGCGTGATCTGGCTGATTAAATAGTTTCCCCTCCCTCCCTTCCTTTAACGTCCACATGTCTATGAAAAAAGGCACTATATAACGCTCAGACAGCAGAGTCCTGTATTTCCTAATTCTATCTCAAATCCCACCCACCGCTGGCTGCCCATAATCGGGCCCGCAGGGAGAGCTGTGTAAACAAAACCCACAGCTCTGTGGTGGAAGAAAGGTTGTTCTGAGAACTTGAAAGACAGCTTCAGCTAAGTGTATTTAAATCTGCCTCTATCCTGCTACAGATAGCAAATTGTTCCTGGGGGAACCCTTTAAAATTGACATAAGGCAGCAAAATGCAGCAGAGTGGTGGTGGGGGGGAAGTTTATGGATAGAAAGAGGAGAGTGGCTTGAGAACAACCAGGATGGTATTCAGAGCTTTACATTTCAGCAGTATATACATTGGTCAATACAGTCTTAGCCATGACTGTAGAGCAGAGCATGGACAGCCCTGCACCAAGACGAACTCTAGAAGCAGTGGCTGTCAGCAAAGCGCCCATGCCCAGAGCTGCATCGCTCTGGAAGGGGGAGGATTAGGTAATCCCCAGTCAGGAAGAAATCTAACAATCATTAAAGTCATAAAACAGACAAGACATTGTGTCCTACCCAACCACTTGCCTGTATTTATGTGCTGTTTGGGCCCTATTTTCTGTGCTCTCTAGGCTCAACTGTGAAGTCTGAGTACTTAAACTGGGAAACCCAGTTGCACAGTGGGGACCTCAGATGCAATGCGTGAGGCTCCCTGTAGCACAGTCAGTGCAAGCCCCTCTGAAATTTTATCCAGCAAAGAGAATCACACAGCCCTGAGTCACTGCGGGGCCAGGAGCACACGTGCCTGGCGGCACAGCCCAGCTGGCTGTCAGCAGGGGACAAATCCTTGGGCTCAGGTTACCACATGGACCTAGTCACCCGTTCAGATCAGTCATGTTTGGATTTAAGAGCAGGTCTGGACTCAGCCCTCTCTCTCTTGTCTGGATTCTGCCTTTAGAAAGGGTTCTCCCTCTGCATTAATCTGGCGCGAGTTCCGAAGTCCAGAGATGCGTATCCGAGATGGGAACAAAAAATGCCTATTTGTGCCATCTGTGAGCAAGGAAGCGGATGCCTAGGCATTGCCAGGAATGCTGGTAATCTGACAGCCTTTGGCTGCATGGCTCTTTAAGTCAGATTTGCTGGGTCCCATGAGAATACAGACATTTAAATGACAGTGTGTTGTTTTTTGGTGGTTTCTTTCCTTTTTTATTACTGAATGGCAGGTGTCTTTTTCTGCTTATTGAGAGCTGCTGAGGCAGAGAGGTGTTCCTGCAGGTGGACAGTGCAATGCATCGAAGCGACGTGAGCTTAAGCTTTGGTGTATACTTAAAATCAAACAGCACAAATAAGCTCTTGAAGCACACTAAGGCTGTAGCAAGGGTGCTTTTATCTGGGATGTATCTGCTGTGAGTAATTCCACCACTCACAGGAGTGAGAGTCTCTCTGTAATCACTTGTGCAGGGACTAAACAAGACAACCTAATTACTTTCAGAGAGCTCATTTTACAGCACGTAATTGGTTAGAAAGATGAGAGAAAGTTAGTCGGTGTGGTTAGGCTGCTGGTCTGGGATCCCTGATTACCTCTGTCTGCGATGCCTTTTGTGTTGGGGAGCTGCCTGATGTGAGAAATGAAAACCATTACAGTCATTTTAGGAAAACAGCCTGATGCCACATTCTTTCTTGATTGATGAAGAAACAACACCTCGAGGTTAAAGGGAAGGGTAGGGGCTAGTGATGCCATGAGGAACTGTTGCTCCTTGCTCTTGGTGGCTGTCAGACTCTTTTGCAATGCACTTACACGGGTCGTATGAGCAGCACGGGTAGGAGCAGGAGCGGGAGCAGGAGTGGGAGCAGGAGCAGGAGCAGGAGCAGATGGTCAGCAGAGCCTCGGGCTCAGCCCTCTCCAACCATCACCATGGGCTCAGCAGGGTGCGAGCAGGGAATATAAAATTTCAGTTTGAATTCTATTTCTCTGGACTGTTTGAAGACCACTCAGTTCAGCTTCCACTGGAAAGAAGAGCATTGTAATTGAGATGAAATGAATTGAGATTGAGATGAAATGGATGCCCTGATGAGTGGTTTTCTAACTCCAGGCACGGGCATACCATTTTTACCCTGGTTAAGATGAGGGATACCCTGAGGAAGGATCTTACCTGAGGTTGGATTTTCTTAATTTTAAGGACTTAATTTTTTAATATTTGTGAGACACAAAATAAGTCTGCGAAGCTGCAGTTTGAGACCCATATAGATCGCCATTCATAACCACTGTCCCCTGCCCAGGCAGGCTGCTTAATGTATAGTTTTAGAAAGTTGGCAAGAGCTGGATCTGCAACTCTCTGCTGAGAGCAAGAAGCCAAAGGAGTGGGATCTCTCACTTATCCTTCAGCCCACGATCCCATCCACTTGGACTGGGAATGCCACCACCAGCCACAAGAACAAGGCTTGGCTCCATAACTGAAAAATCACATTTAAAAACAGCCACCTGGGCATAATCTCACGTTGACTGTAAAGTCTGGCTGGAAGGAGAGTGAGTGAAATTTAGGGAAGCTTTCATCATTGCTATAAGACACTGAGTGGTGAGGTGTGTTAATGGCTCACTGCTCAGGCTGCATGCTCCTCCGAGATAACAGCAGACGTATAGGCATTATCGGATTAATTATCAATGTAATGAGTCTGTACTATAAAAAGGACCAGATACTATATAACCCAGAATGACTGTGAGCACCTGCTGACAAATGGCTCTATGGAGATACAGGAGGATGTTACTGTCTGATCCCCCTGAATATAGAGTGTGCCAAAGCTGTCAAACGTATCCCAAACTAAGCCTACCTCCAAATTGCTATGGTGGCGAATGGGTGTGTGGTGACTGCCGAGGCATATAGAAAGGAGTGTTGGTGCCCAGGGATTTTCAATGATGGTCCTTATGCACTCCATCAGCTGGCTCAGCGCTGCTTGCTAATTTGAATTCAGTCTGCCAACTCCTTTCCTATGTTTGAAGGCGAAGCCCGTCTAGAGCAGCAGCTCACTGCTGTGTGCTTTATGGGGAAGCAGTGAACAGTCCTGCCCTTCTCAGTTTCTGTGGCTGGCCAGGGAAGATGTGCGTGATCACTTCTGCAGACAGTATCATTTGGGGTAGTTTTGCTGGAATGATAACTCACATGGGGAAGAATCAGCCCTTCACCAAGGAAACGGTGAATTTTCTCCAAGAAACCCCACTATATTTCCAGACAATTATCCCACAGCCATCTTTCATTCTGAAGTGGGTGCCCAGATTTTCAGAAAACCTGAACAACCACAGTTAGGCCTGATGCCACAGGGGAACTGAACTCTTTGGAAGGAGCATCCCTGTAGCTCCATCCCAATGGGAAGGGGAAGTCTCAGCTTCCCGAGGTCCCCACAGCAGGGAATGTTAGCTTAGGGCAGGTTCTTGGATGTGTTGAGATCAGCAGCAAGACTTCCACTGACTGAAAAAACCCTAGATTTCCACTTAGGTAACTTTCAGATATAGAATGACTATTCTAAGGTAATTTCAGGTATTTCAAACACTTTTCTCTGAATCCTGTATGATGCCAAGGAACCTTACTTTAGGGTTTAGTAGTAAATAGCACCAAGGATGTATTTTTAGCCTTCTAAAACATCTTTCAAACTGTTTTTGGTACTAAGTTTACCACACAATATATATGATGGAGCAGAATGGCTTAAGGGAATTTTCAGCTTGTTCTTGTAATAGTCAGAATGATTACTGCGAGCTTCACCACTAATGAATACTACACTCATCGCAAATTATAACGAGACAGTTTTTTGTCTCATCCTTGTATTGCCCTTCAAAATTGTCTTCCTAAACTCACTTGTAGTTCTCTATATGTCCTAGAGATGCTAAGGACCAAGCCAGTTAATATTAATGGAGGATCTGGCCCTCTGTTTTTTTAATAATTCACGCTATTGATTTTTTTACCCTGTCTGTATTCCTGCAATCACCTGCAGGTTTTGCAAATTACATTGTAAACGCAAACTGTTGCTTTTCGCTGGGCTGCACTAAGATCTATTTTTCTAATACAGTCCTATAATTTCTCTCCTTGAAGGTCTGTTTATGCCAGCTATAACTCTCTTTAATAGTTTTGTCCATTTTTCAGCAATTTTCCCACTCAGGAGCCCAGCAAACTGAAAGGAAATTATTTAATTTAGGGAGGTGTAGAATAAAGAGCAACTATTTCTCCTGTTCATTAAAGTATTTTATTCTCTGCTCTCAGCACCTCCATTTTGTCAAAATATCAGCACAAGGTACCAGAGTAAACACTTTTGTCCCATATTAGTTGCACTAATGTTCAAAATAAAATCTCTGGCATTCCAGAGAGAAACTGTATTTAAAGGATTGCTGATGAGGCCTGAACCGTAAGACATTTCCTCTGACCTTGGTCTGTTTGCTGTGACCATGGGAGTCTTCATTGGTTTTGCTCCCTGGAGGAGAATTCCCAGCCTACAGAGCATTCTTTTCCCAAACCCTGCTACTATGGTGTTGTAGTTTAAGCTGGCAGGCAGCTAAACACCACACAGCTGTTCACTCACTCTCCCCTTTTCCAGTGGGATGGGGGAGAGAATTGGGAAAAAAAAAAAAAAAAAAGTAAAATTCATGGGTTGAGATAAAGACAGTTTAAGAGTACAGAAAAGAAAGCAATAATAATAATCATCATCATGACNAGGACACATGGCAAACCAGGGTGTGCAGACCCAGTCTTTGTGCGTGGTACCATAATACTGGGGGAAAAAAACCCACTACTTTTTGAATAACAGCTCATTTTTTTAGTCTGAAGGTTTATAAAGATCATGCTGAAGAGTGTGTGTGTGGGGAGGAGGCAGTGAAGGGGAGTTGGAGGAGGAGTTGGAAATGGAGGATGTTTCTTTGACACTCTCCTCTTCACATCATCATTTCCCTCTTTCCAAGTACTGGAAATTTAGCACTTCCACCCATCCCTGGTGGGGGATTAGGAGTAAGAGAAAGACTTTTTTGCTGTTGCCTTTGTTCCAGCTCATTCTGCCACACAGAGACTGTATCAGCATTAATGTCCCCCAGCTGTTAATCAGAATGATATACAGGATATTAAAAAGCATTTGTGCTGCTGTTAACTACGGGAGGCTCTGAATACCCTGAGACTGCTGTCTCTCCCAATTAGGCTCAGTGGCAGCTCCAGGCATGTGCCAGCCCCAGCGCAGCCCATCAATGGAGAGGGGTGGACAGGGCACAGGCTGGGCTCTGACCAGGGTGCAAGAGAGAATTGGAGGAGGCATTTGTGCAGTATGAAACCCTAGTTCGCCTTGATGGCTTGCCAAAGACAGCAAGAAGCTTCTTGCCCTACTTTACCTATTCCTTTGCAGCTGGATGTAGCATTGTGGACGTTGTATTGCAGCCCATTGATATGTGGTGGAATCACCCCCAGAAAAGTTGGGGGGCTGTTGTAGATTGGGCTACAGTGATATTGTTCTTGATCTTGATTGCCAGCCTTGTTTAATGTCTCTATCAACGATCTGGATGAGGGGATTGAGTGCACCCTCAGTAAGTTTGCAGATGACACCAAGTTGGGTGGGGGTGTCAATCTGCTCAAGGGTAGGAAGGCTCTGCAGAGGGATCTGGACTGGATGGATTGATGGGCTGAGGCCAATTGTATGAGGTTCAACAAGGCCAAGTGCCGGTCATGCACTTGGGTCACAACAAACCCATGCAGCGCTACAGGCTTGGGGAAGGGTGGCTGGAAAGATACCTAGCAGAAAAGAACCTGGGGGTCCTGGCTGATGGCCAGCTGACTATGAGCCAGCAGTGTGCCCAGGTGGCCAAGAAGGCCAACAGCATCCTGGCTTGTATCAGGAATAGTGTGGCCAGCAGGAGTAGAGAAGTGATCGTGCCCCTGTACTCTGCACTGGTGAGGCCACACCTCGAATACTGTGTTCAGTTTTGGGCCCCTCACTACAAGAAGGACATCGAGGTGCTGGAGGGTGTCCAGAGAAGGGCAACAAAGCTGGTGAAGGGCTTGGTGAACAAGTCTTATGAGGAGCAGCTGAGGGAGCTGGGGTTGTTCAGTCTGGAGAAGAGGAGGCTCAGGGGAGACCTTATTGCTCTCTACAGCTTCCTGAAAGGAGAGTGTGGTGAGGTGGGTGTTGGTCTCTTCACCCAAGTAACCAGCGACAGGACGAGAGGTAATGGCCTCAAGTTGTGTCAGGGGAGGTTTAGATTGGAAAAATTTCTTTACTGAAAGAGTGGTGAGGCATTGGAACAGGCTGCCCAGGGGGGTGGTGGAGTCACCATCCCTGGAGGTGTTCAAAAAACCGTGTGGATGTGGCACTTCGAGACATTGTTTAGTAGACATGGTGTTGTTTAGTAGGAATGGTGTTGGGTTGACGGTTGGACTAGATGATCTCTGAGGTCTTTTCCAACCTTAATGATTCTATGATTCTATGATCTGGGAGGAGGAAAAGCGAACTGTACCATAACTTGCCTTTAATCCTTCAAACAGTGTGATTCAAATGCAGAGGTTTGTTATAAGGGGACCAAGTGCCTCCATCACCGTGGTGGTGCAGCCCCCAGGCCACTCTGAGATCTCAGGATAAGCCCTGTTGTGCTGTTATCTTGGTCATAAGTGCAGTGATTTGGGTGTCAAGCGCTTCCTGTCCACACCTGGGCCTTCTGCTGCCTGAATCGAATACCACAGTGACTCAGCGGGAACTGTGGCCAGAATGTAAAATACTGACCAAAGTCAATCATCTTGAGATCGTATAAATAACGATCCAAAAGGAAGACCTTTTGAGCTCTCCAGGACCGCAGCAGGCTGTGTGACCCAGTATCTCCCCCTGAGCTGGGATGCCTCTTAGGGAAGATTTTGCGAGGATTGAAGGATCGCCCATCAACAATTTTGCGAGGACTCAGAGGCCTGATTTTGTGAGGTTCACCAACAGTGAGGTTCACTGATGGTCCGTTGATGAATACTGGTATATATATACTCACATAAAAGTGAGTAATTAATGAAACTCGTGAAAAGGGAAATTTTAATCACAGGTTAACCTCGGGGTGTGTGTGCAATTTGACTCAGAACTGTTTGTCGGTGTCTGTGCAATTTGATTTAAAGCTGTTTGTTGGTCTCTCTGTGTGTGACTTGATTTAAACCCCACCTGTGTGTGCAACCCTGCTGTAAGTTTTGGGGGACCCTTGCCATTCTGAATCTTTAACTAAGTCGCTATTTTAATTGTAACAAATTCCATTGAATTGCTCTGTTAAATTGGCTGATGCTTAAGTGCTGTTAAGAATCATACAACTTAATTCTGTGATCAATCTCAAAAATACTAATAAATCCTAAATTGCTGCCAAACCAAAGCTGTAAAAAAAAAAAAAAAAATCATATTTGCAACAATCACGTGTGATTGTGGAAACATCAGGAAGACAGAAAAAGCAACCAAAAACCATGATCAGTATTTGCAGCACAGCTCCTGGATCTGCACACAGAGTAGGTGGAGGGTGGGAGGACCCCTGCCCACCTGAGAGACAGGAATGAAGGAGGCTTGGCAATGCTAAATAGCTGGCACATGGCTATGAACAATGCCAATGTATAGGAGAGGGGGGAGCAAATAAAAATCCCACCCCTGAATCACAGTCCCCAGACTGCAACTGCAAATGCTGTGTACCCAAAACTGAACAGAAAGTCCATAGGGCATCTCCATCCCCAGGAAGAACCAAGCCCAAGCTGACGCCCATGGTCCTGGCTTTAGCTTTCGGTGACTACACAAGGTGATTTACCCTTTAGAGTGAATGAAGCAGCTGTACAATATACCTATTTATTAACCCAGCTTGCAGCAAACGCCTGCCACTTTTATACAAGTACATATATAATTTAACAGAGTCCCTTTCGAAAAGGAGCACACAGTAGGAAGTCTTGACCCCCAAAGCACTTGGCTGATATTTATAATCCAAACAAAGGATACACAGTCACTGCATTTTTGTTTACAAATCAAGTGTTCGTGCACCTTGCATAGGCTACTAAATGTGGCTTTGCGGATAAGGCTGTAGGAAATTGTACCAGCCAGCAAAATATGAACTGCTGAGCATGGTGTTTCAAGATATTGAGGCAACTAGTCTAATCACTAGGCTAGGAGAAAAGGGAATGGCTGCAAACATGCAGCATAGTAATACAATTGGGAGTGTGAGATCTTCAGGTGATGCTATTCCTGGCTTTCCCCGTTTCCAGTTTGTACACATTATCATGACATAACCATAAGGATACAGTTGTCATCAGTCACTGACTGCTATGGGGGCACAGGCAAGGGGTGCAATGGGTGAGCCAAGGAATCCTTTCAAAAGCTTTCCTCCAGGTTTTAGACACTGCCATCAATACCGCTGCCAGAAGGGCTTGGTAGATCCAGTTTCTCATGTGTGTGGCGTGATTCCTCCTTCAGGAGATCCCAGCTGTGTATAAATAAGTGTTACAATTGCTACACTTCTCATCTTTTTCTACATTCATAGCTGCAGAGATTTTTTTTTATTGTTTCCAACACAACAAACTGAGTGGCAAAGCCCACAGTAAAGCACTATCATACATATCCTTGTGTTTATGCTAACCTTGCCAGGACCTTTTGGAAATATTTTAAGAAAAGCAATGAATGAGAAATTTCATTATTCTTACCTTCTGTCCCTATCATTTTGTTAGGCTCATAGTGTAATATGTAGCTTATACTGGCAGAGTGTCCAGTGCTCAGTCCTGCCACATTTGTCATATTGTGCTTCATACCTACCTCTGGGTAACTTTGTACACCCTCCTGTAATACAACTAATACACCCTGGAGCATGTCTGCATAGTCAGGATTACATCTTTCTACCTTCTGTCTTTTCTTTTGCGTATTGGTGCAGACATGACTATACTTGTAGTTTCTCCTTTTAATCCAGCTTTGACAAGACTCTCATTTGCCACATTAGTTTTTTACATGGTCTTTCCAGAGAAAACCACCTCCACCTTGGGGTTGTTTATTTTCCGTTCTTTAATTGTGCCTTGCACTCTTGCCATTGTCTAACAATTGTGTCGCAATTACAACATACTCAACCTCATTTAGTTTCGGTACTAGAGAACCAGTCAGTCTATTGTCCATCTCTGATTTACTTTACTATCATTATGTGCTCCGATTTTGCAGCACCCACGCATCCTTGCCTCTGACCTTCCCACCAGCATAAGACATATCTTCATATAACTTCACAACCATGACATTATACATCGTGAATTTCTTCCTAATCCTTCTGTTTAAACTATCCAGTTTATTATTGCATCTGAATGTCACATACATGCTTCTTCTCTCGTCTATACCATGTATGTTAACCTTCTGAGTTTAGCTAATTAAGACTTAATTTTTACTTAATTTTGCTTCACAGTTTTTCCTTCTGAGGAGCTTCTAAATGATTATAGAGGTCAGTTCCTTCAGTGTCTCCTACTGTCCTTGTAACTGATCCTTCATCACATTTCTGAAGGGCTTATTAGTACCCACACTTGTTTGACCTCAATATTCTTCCTATGCATTTCAGAAGGAAAAAAAGTCTGCAGTTTTAGCCATAAAACTCATATCAGATCTGTAATTCGAGATTCACTATTAAAAGAAATGCTGTTGACCTCTCTTTTTTAGGTATTAAATAGTCTTTGCTTGTATCAGCACTGAATCTAGTATTCAACTTTGTACAAACATTGTTGTTATGAATACTGCTGCAGTTGTTATTTCCTGCAAGGAAAGTCAGAAAAAATCCTACCCATTTCTATACTTGGTATAATTTAACTCCCATTTGCGAAACCCCATCACTACGTTAATGGCACCAGGAATAATGTCCTGCAGCAAGGAGCCAACACAGAGGAGAAAATATATGATCATGGAACAAGTGTAGTGGCTCCAACAAGGGACAGGGTGTCAGGAGGCTGGGATCCCCCACCCCTTTTCTCCCCCAGAGCTGCAACACAACCATTTGCATCACCAACGTGGTTGTTTCTGCATGAGAAGGTGTGAAAAGAGCAGCCCTGTCGGAGTAGGTTGGTTCAACCCAACTGCTGACCGACAGCAGCCACCTTTGGAAAAGCAGTAAGAAACAAAGTGGGAATCGTGTTTCCCCATCTGCAGGTAGCGATAACAAATTTGCACAGCTTTAAGATACTGATCTCTTTAGCTGGATGTCTCTCTGGAAACTGAGTTAGCCTAGTAATTGTATTGGTAATGACTGCTGCTCACTGGGGACAGTATTAGCAAGTTCTGCTTATCAAGGGCACATTTAGGTATTGCTGTACTATCGAAAGTGGTGCTCACTTAGCAGTGCAGAAAACTGGTCCTGCTCCTTCCATGTCTTTGTAATGTCCCTATCCTCCTGCTTCCAGATGTTGTACCAGAAAACCAAAAAAAGAAGAAAATGTGAAAACACAGTCAAAATGAGCTGCCCAGCCCAAACAGCTAGCCAGGGAGACGTCACGGATGGCTTTTTGAAGGAAAAAGACATATGAAGAAAAGATAGCTTAGTCTGATTCCTGTTTGTAATCCCTTTTCTCTCTGATTTGTAGACTTTTTTTTCCCCTGTGGCCTAAATACAGTGACTTTTTAAAAGCATCCTCTTTCAGGCTCAGCAAAACCCTATAGTGCTTTCTTAGCCCTCTGCCTTAACTGAACATGTATTTAATCCACTGCTGAATCAGATTCCTAATCCAGATGAGGAGATGGGGTTGATGCAGCTGCTGGCTGGCCTGGAAGGAGCCAAAGATGGAGGGGGCAGCTGGATGGGGCACAGTGGGATGGACTGCAGTAACTGAAGTTTCTGCTCATCCTTTAGAAAATCCACCCTCATGCAGTGTCTGATGGATGGGCTCCCATGTTCACCTCCCTCAGAAGGGATCTTGTGGGGACCCGGTCACTGTGAATCATAAACTGCTCTGAGAGCCTCAGAGGAGAGATGTTCTAGTTGCACAAAACAGCGTTATGACCAAGAGGTGTGGGGACTGTTTCCCAGTTGCAGGAGAGTAGAGGAGCACGGGTAAGCACAGGCCACCACAATAGCTATGCTGGGGAGCTTATTGTAAGGCCTTACAGAGCTTTAGACCAGAGCAAAGCCCTGTGCCACTGCCCTGTGCGGTGCTTTGTGAAGGGCCACCTTGCAGAGGAACTCAGGGCACTGCTCTGTGGTCTGGCGAGCTGAGTGGGACCAGCAGTGAGGCACCGCAGGGCTGCCTCTGGGGCTGGAGGGGAGTCAGCTGCTTGCCTCTGCCTCTGACAGACAGCAAAAAGAGTCCAGATTTCTTTGCTTTGGCAGGGACTGGGAAGAAAGGTGCTCAGGGTGGAGGAAAACCTCCCCTAAAAAGTTGTCCTCAGGAAGAGAAGCTTTATGTATTTCCCCTGTGCAGATGAGAAGAGAGCGCTGAAGCAGCACTGCAGTGATGTTATCAACAGAGACCCTGCAGTTACTGAGCTTTGTAAGGACATAAGGAGTGCCCAGAAGACATTGCTGCCATGGGGACCATGAACCTGGGGATCTTTGCTACTTGCAGAAGTAGAATTTTGCCATTTTAGAAGGTAATGGCAATAGTTTCGGCTGAAGTAAAGCAAACTGTGGCATGGGGTTTAGGGGATGGGAAAGTGAGTGTCTCTAATCAACTGGTATTTCTGCCAGACAGGGATGAAAGCTATTGTATGAAAGGGGAAAACTCAAATCTCTCTGAACTGTTTGTTGCAATGCCTTTTCACCTATTGCCTTTGAATGGGGCCATCCATTACAGAAATACCATTAATTCAAAACCTCCCCTTGCTTATGACAATTCCTCTGGGTTGGGAAGAAACAGGGTGATGTCCTACTGCCTCAGTTCAGCTGTCACCTGCTGTTCAGCCCTTCAGAGCCAAGCACCAGAACTGTCCTTACAAAGAGAGGGAACGTCAAAATTAAGCACGGTGCTTGGAATACAAAATGAAAAATATAAACCATTCCCCTGCAACTTTCAGGATCGTTAATGATGAGAGCATGGATTTATCTAATGGGCCACTTTGATCATTTACTTCACACACTCTCTTGTCCTGCAAAGGGCTGAATGCATCCTGCAATGAGCAGAGGATCTTGCACTCCCCGCATGGAGCTGAGGATGCTAAACATCACACAGAAAGGGGTCCCCAGAATTAATTTGATCCTGACAAAGGATTCTTGTAAAGAAATAACCCTACAGAGCTTTGCATGCAATAAGGTAATTAACAGATCATAGGACCACTTGGGACATTAAAGACTCAGCGTACCCAATAGACCAAAAGGGCTGTAAATTCTGCCAAGGCTAATTCAACTGTAATGCATTAAAATAAGAAGTGAGAGAACAAAAATAAATAGGTTCAGAGTTTCTTACACAGCAGCTCTGAGCTATTGCTTCTTTCTTCCATCTGAAATCTTATTAACCTGCAAGTGATTTTTTTTCTTTTTTTCACCCCCCTTTTTTGATTGCTTGGTTTGTACTACATCCAATGACTCTGGGGTGTATGACTTCCAAGAAAGCTTTTGAAGTAGTTCATAAATGTGGTAGAAAATAGTTGTAAACAGTAATTGAAAAGGTAAGAAGAAGTCTGCTTTTTTAAAATGTGCATTCACTAGGAAGATCAAACATATATTCAGCTCATTTTGCATGAAGGAATTGGGGTGGCAGGGGAATCCTCTCGGTCTCTGTCCTGCCTGTCCAGATGAGATGCCCTGTGATGCAGGCTCTGCTTCTTGTTACAGGTATAGAGAGCGCTGAACAAAATGGAGCTCTCATTGGCTGCCTTAGTCTAATCAGCATAATTTCAGTTAAATAAGTGGAAAAGTACCTGGCCGAGATCTCAACCTGCAGATGAACTGCTGCAGAATGGAAAGCAGTGGTCTGCCCCAGGCGTTGGAGGGATGTTAAAGGGCCCTGAGCAGCTGGAGGGGGTGATGTCCTCTGCAGCATGGACACTGATAGCAGCACAGCGGGTGCTGCCAAGAGCAATAGGCAGCAAGGACACTCATCTGTCCCTGACAAGGTTTCTAGCAGCAGACATGAGAGGACTGCTTGGATACATTTGCCACCCAGTTCCCACTAAGTCTGGAATTCAACTCTCCTTCACAGCAGTGCCTCTTGTGCCCCCCC
>VZTL01026931.1:0-10483 GCA_013400535.1 Scopus umbretta | reverse complement strand
GTTGGCCCGTGCTGCTCTTATTTTCCTTCAACTACATCTGAATTCTCCTTTTCCCCCCTCCCAATTTAATACCTAACTTTTTATTTCTCCCTGCAGCTCTGCATTTATTCCATGTGTCTTTATTTTTTTGCTTTGTCTTTCAACCTTTTGGACTCCTTTATGCTATTTTCTTTCCTCCCACCTTCTTTTTCCCCTCAGTCAGAAAATCCAGCAAACCATTTAAGCTTGTTTAGAGTTAAGCTTGTGATTAAGTGCGTCCCTTAAGAATAACAGATTCAAATAGTCATTTCCTGAAGGAGACTCACAGTGCCAATGAACCGCAAGCTGGACCTGCTTCAGACATTTTCCTGGGAATGCTGCTTTTCTCTCTCACTTTCTCAACTGATTTAGTTTTAAGGCAGCTGCGGTATAAATAATCAATATCGCCATAGATGTGGCTGAGGAGCCATAACAGCCTCCTGCCAGGTCCAACAGCCTAGTGAGGCACAGAGTGGGTAATTCAGAGTTTATAGCACACCAAGAAGTGGGCAACAACTTTACTGAACACCAACAGCAACACTTTCCAGGGATCTTTCTTTGGCTGCCAGAGTATGGGAAATAGCTGATAAACAGTATTGTACTGAGTTTCCAGGTCATTGTCACAGGAACTATACACTAAGCTGCTGGAAACAATGATTTATCCCACTGGGCTTGTTAATTATAAGATGAATAGGCAACCAGAAACATATTAGCAAGAAAAAAAGAAACCAATGTGCAGTGACCATATATTGCTGAAATTTATTTTAAATATTCTTAAGCTATTCAGAGCAATAAATCATTGATTTTTTTAATGTTTATGGATGTTTTTCCAATGTAAGACCCAGTTAAGCACATGCCTAACATCAAACTCAGGAGGAGTTTCACTGACATCCTCTGGGTTTCTCATGCATATGCACCAAAGACTATAGAGTTTCATTGACCTGGCAACCGCTATAATGTGGGCAATTCCTTGGCAACTAAGCACCAGATATAACCAGATTACACGATTATGTTCTCTGCTCTGTGTGTGCATGTGCACAACTGTGAAGTCTCCTCTCAAAGCCACCTGGGACTACACAGATGTAAGGCCCAGAGACTTGCAGTTCCATGGACTCCCGCTGGCAACTAAAGTACCTTTTTTCCATTGAGGCTTTTGCATTGAAAACATCTACTCGCAATTAATGTTTTACTTTGGTGATGGCCCACAGCATGCCCTCTGGCAGTACATAAAAACGGCAGTGGAAGAGCAAGAGACATTTGTTTGGGGATGCATTTATGTTAGAGATTTAGGAACGAGTTAAGCTGTCAAAGAGAAAATACCAATAACTACAATGGATTGGCTACTCTAAGTAATGCTCCACAGAACTAAGAACTCAAAACCCAGCAACACCTGGAAGTCTAGGCAGAAGTCTTAGTGCATGTATTTAGTTCTTTAGAGCATGGCTGCAATCACTTGGAATACACAGAATCTTAATAATTGAGACATAGACACTAGTATTTTCCACCTGTTTCAATTCTACGCACGGCTGAAGCAGGAGGATGTATGTGCAGGGATTCACAGGGAAGCAGTTTCTCAGTAAAAATGTTCAAATCAGACATACACGGGTAAGAGGGGATGTAACTCCACATATACACTAACACTGTAGCTTTTGACACCTGCCAAAATGACTGACAAAGGCAGTGGAAGAAATGGCAAAGCCAAGTTGATACCCAAGCATTAGCTCACCATTGTTCATTTTCTATGTTTCCCATTTGTTTGTCGCTGGTAGTGTTTCACAGCATTGCCAACGATTGCACAAGGCAACTGTGGAGGAACAGCCCCATTTCCTTGATTGGAACATCCCTTGTATTGCATTGGGCTCAGATTATAGTTTTTAAAAATTAAAATAAAATTAGAAAGTTTTCTAACAGAAGATGAAGATGTCTGCACCAGCCATATTCATACATGGTGAGCTCACAGCCCTCCTGCTGGGCTGGGGTCTTTCCTGTAGTGTTGATTCTTTCAAGCGTTTTAAGCAGCACAATGCGGGATTGATTATCAGTGGAAGAGGTCAGCAGGCTGCTGGGTAGATGCTCCTATTTCTAAGGTGTCAAGAAAATGTCTGACAAGTTTTAGATTATTTTGGAAACTAGTATGCTGAGCTTTGTTATCTGTCTTGGGAATAGAAGCTCTCTTGCTGCACTGGGAGGGACAGCTGTTTACATATGCTTAGAATGTGCATTTAACCTAGGATTACGCAGAGGCAGGAACACCTCATGTTTGATGGCTTGGTGTTGCAAACAGAAAAAGACAGAGTTTTGCAAAGATCTCATAGGGGAAAAGAAGAAAAAGCAACTCCTAGTCTTTGACTCTGTATGAGGAAAGGGAACATAAAATACCAGATGTTAGCTCCCGTCACATTGCAAAGCTTAGAATTACACAGTAATTCCAGCTCCATTCCTTGCCCCTGTGTTTGCAGGAGACCACCAAGCCTTCTTTGGCAACACAGCCAGGTGAATGGTCTCTGGTCCAGGGAATCACAAGCAGAAGTGGGGAGGTGCTGGAGAGGACGGGGTGAGTGGCCAGGGGGGACCGGCAGTGTGGGAACATCTCCAGTGAATTCCTCCTCCGTTTCGGAGGAGCTCCTATCCCAGGGAGCTGCTCCCTCCTGTCCACTGGTCCACGAGCAGCATCAGCTGGCAGCGAGGAGAGGGAATGCCTGGCAGGGAGCTCACCTGCTGCCAGAGAAGAGAAACAGCAATTTCTTAAAACAGCCATAAAGAGGGAAAAGCAATTATAATTTGTGAAAGTGATAATAGATAACCAGTTTCCATGTAATAGCTCAACCAAGATATCTTGGAGGATATCTCCTATCCACATATCTCAGAATTTATTCCATTTCTTTCATTATTCAGATGAATTTTGAATTCAGTGCCAAGAGCACCTTGGCACCATGAAGGACTTTTAATATTTTGATTTGTCATGTCATAAACCTGCCTTGGAAAAATAGGCAGAAGACAGATTCCTTGCCACATATTTTGTTTTTATTTAATAGAGGCCAGAAGAAAAAAAGAGGAGGAAGGAACTGGAACACTTTGTTTGTTCCTGTGGCTTTAAGATTCTTTGGAAAATCAGTTGTCAAGAGGTGGCCCTTTTTGGGAGATTCAACTGATATTATGATGTTCAATTAAGCTTATTGAAAGAAGATTAAGAGACAATTTAATCACAGTTTGTGAGTACCTACACAGGGAGAACATTTGATACAAGAGGGTTCTTTATTCTAACAGACAAAGGCATTAAATTACTGGAAGTTGAATTCAGCAAAGATTAAATTAGAAATAAAATTATTAAAACTTATTTTTTTAACAGCAAGGGCACTTTACCATCAGAACAAGTGATCAAGAGAGTCTGGAAATCCTGGCTTTAAATCAAGATGAGATGAACTCATATGCTCTATTCCCATTGTTGTTCAGGTTTAGGATGTGTTGACCTGGGTGCTGTGTGTGCCTGCTGACTGTAGGTCCTTGGGGGCTGTCTCCTTTTTGCTGGGCTGAGCCCCCTGCAACAGGGTCCCTTGGAAAGATGGCAGCCCGAGTCCAGGCTCAGACCACTGTGATGTGTCTGGGGTCAAATTCAGTAAGGAGGGGCCGTATCCTGCCTGCGGCGTGGCGGAGCCTCCTGACAGCGGTTGGCAGGCTGGGAGGTTTGATGCGTATCACACAGAAATTGAATTACTCCAGGTCTGGCAGAAAGGTAACACTTTCTAGTACTGTAGATTCAAGGACTGTCCTGACCAAAAACATTGACTGCAAGGAAATAAAAGTGCAAGGATATTTTAGTCAAGGTCAAAAATCCTAAACTGATTCCCATCCTGAGCTGTAAAAACATAAGATTCCTTTTCCAAGCAGTACAAGCCACCTCACACCACAAAACCACTGGGAGACATAAATCTCCTAGAAGAGAGCTTATTTTTCTCCTAATTTTCATGTTAGCTGCAGTCCACTGTCTTCCCATTACCAGTTTTGGCATCTAGGTGTAGTAGTGATGTAAACATCAATATTTTAATGTCAAAGAAGAATACAAAATGAAATTGAATTCCAGCAAGTATTAAAAAAATACAACAATGGTTTTCCTATTGAACCCTCTGCAGATTCCAAATAATGGATTATTCATAGACCTTCAGCTCATAATAAGGTGCCCTTTATTCCTGGAATTTGAAGCATTTCTCTCTTAAACTGCAATTATTTTCTGATTCCGTTACCAAGTTCAGTTTTCACACAGTGGTACAATTTTCTTATCTCTCTCTTAAAAGTCCCTGCATTAGACTGTGTAAATGAAAACAGCAACATTTTCCGTGTGCATTTTTTCCATATGTATGATGTTTATTAAAAAAAAAATAAATCTGAGTGATACTTCATAGCACAGCAAAATAGTGTGCAGTGGAAAATACAGCTGTAACTTGCAGGTGCTTCTAGCTGATATATAAACAACACTGTGTGTCAACACACACAGAAATAGCTTTTAACAAACAGCAGAAGCATTGGTAACTCCAAAAACAGCTACCTATCTGAAAAGACAGCAGAAATTAAGAATATCTGTAATAAGTGCAAACTGGTAATTGTTCCAAATTCAGCTAGGAACACCACCTCTTGACTGGCTCCAGTACCTACATGACCATTTGTTCACCCAAAGTCAAGTGTGTACACAACTTCCTCACTGATTGTGGCTTACTGGGGATGAAAAACATCAGCTCTGGGGGTTTTGGTCTTTGTCTGTTTGTTTGTTTTGTTCAATACAAGGATCTATTTCAGTTTGCCTATTCCTTGGGAAACTCAGCTGTGAAAACACTGTGCAATTCAGAAATCCTCTGCTAGCTGTTGAAATCTGTATTGCTATATAGAAGGTGGAATTCGTCTTTCACAGATCAGGAAGGTCCCTAATTACTCTACCCAACACAGTTCCCCACGTTTATATAGATGTTTTATTTCTATGGCATTTTTGTTAGATATAAAACAAGGGTACAAACTGATTTCCCAGTTAGCACCATACAGAAATCACCCTAAAATTTTATTTTTTTTTTTTTACATGGAATTTTAAAACCTCTACTGCATATAGTCCAGCCTGTTATTCTTTAAGAATAATCCTGCATTAAAAGAGGAGTGACTCAATGTTCTCACAGGCTTTTCCTCTGTCTAGCTTTTATGATCCTTTGCCACTAATGTTCAGACTGGTTTTAGACAAACTGAACTTTGAGGGCTCCATTTTCATTTGTGAAATACATACTAATTTGACAGGGTATTAGATGACTTAATTAATATTACAAAACTTTGATAGGTTCAGATGTTAGACCATCCAGAAGAAATGGCTGTAAAGCAGATAAAACCATAGTCCGTCACCAACTGTTCCTTCTTAATGAATTTCAAACCCTGATCACAGGCATGCAATGAGACTTGGCTGCCTTGCTGTCTCCAACACTGCAGTCGTCTGTGATGCTGATGACCTATTGGTGTTACTTTGAAGAAAAAGCACAACTAAAGCAACTTTAGCATTGACTAACCGCCTGTTTAATAATACGGTTTACCAGAAGCAGCTCACTTTGCAGGAGAACTGTAGCACAAGATAATTGACCTTAATACAGTTATGTGCCTTTGCCTTTGATTTGGGCCACACAACTAAATTTGTGGTCAATTACAGAGCCTGCGAGAGTGAGCATGAAGGCATAATTAAAGGTTAGTAAGAGGTGGACACAAAAGGAATAGCTCTGAAATTAAAGTCCACTAATTCACTCTGGTTGCAGGGACATAAACAAGCTCTCAGCTATGCAGAATTCAAAAGGTCACCTGCTCAGGTAGCCCCAGCTTTCCATTGCCAGAGATGTCCAGGAGAGCAGAGACATAACATGCCCATCTCACTAACTGGATGAAAGAAACATTTTTGGTATGACTAAGTTTTCTTTACATTAGAAATTACACTTTCAAATAAAGAAAACCCATTTCTGTGTTTCTAGCCATTGAGCAGACAAGACATAGAACTCCAACCAAGCTCAACATGGCTCATAGCCCTTTTGATCCTTAGAAAAAAAGCCTCAGTGGTAGCACATCAATGTACAGCCCTCTGGATAGGAAGGATGCATCATTCAGAGTTCAAATTAATGAAGTGAGATTTAGGAGGTCAGAGCTATATGTGATTTCAGGTTATCCTATCCTGTCCTATGTAGCTCCAGCATGACCTTAGATACGTCACCTCTTCCCCTCACTATTTAAATTCCCTACCCATTCCTACCAATTCCTACCTATTCCATTTGGTAGGACACAAGTGGGAATAATATTTATACACCTCCAAGGAGTGCCACAAACCTCATTTGGTAATGTACATTTGGAGATCTTCATACTTCATACTTCATCAACAGTCATTACAAAGTGTTTTAAGAAACCTTTCCAAAAAGTTTGTTTTCAGGATTTTGTGATCCAAAATAATGTAATAAAATGCAACTCTGAACAAACCCAGGGTAAGCTCTGGGTGCAACACTGAATGTTTCTGAAATGGTTGCAGTCCCTAAGGATAAGTGGAGGCATGTTGAGAATTCATGAGTCCACACCTGTCTGGAACGTGCAGAAGTACTGAATTCATGAGAGATATATACCTGTTCTAGGATGATTGCTTGTTGTGATGAGAATGCAGAGAAAGCAATATACAGCCCAAATGATTAAAGGCAAGAAGCAAAAGTCCATTGTAAAAGCAGCAGCCCAGAATGTGTGTCAAAAGTAAATTATCAAAATAGCCCCATACATCCATGGAAATTTCACAGAGCCATTCTGACAACAATGAACATGACAGTGTGCAATAGGAATAAGAATGTTTAGAATTATTTCAACCAATATATTTTTTAACGACAGTCACTTTAGTTCTCTCTTTGCATCTGTCAATGGTAGCTGAATTAATGATAAATATGACTCTAGCAACAAAAGATTCTGTATTACCTTCTATTATCTGCCCTCTTTTCCTGCCTGGAAGTGGTATGAAGATATTCCTTACGACTGAACTGCAGATGATCTTGTACCTACTGAACCGTAGTTTGTACAGGGAAACTAAGAGGCTAGGGAAGAACAAAAAGCCTCTCAGGTCACTTGGCGATTGCCTGCAAGGTTGTAGGGATCTTTGTAGCTTAATATTTCACTGTAACGCAGTTTCCCTGCTGGGATCCCAAAGCACTTCATGAACATTAATGCTAAGATTCGCACACTGTTATTACTTTGCATGGATGATTTCCAGGGCTGAGTTTTGCTGCGGTTATTAAGGCAGAGCAGGGCTAGAGTGCTACTGAGGGACCTTGTATGAAAAGGCACCACTTCATATCAGCGAGGGTAGACATGATCAGGCCTCAGTGAGACAGTCTAAGTGGGCAGCTGTACAAAAGGAGAGACTGACACCGAGCAACTTCAATGAAAAGGAAAAAAATGCTTCTATGTATGAGCTCTGTCACTTTCACCAGACAGACTATTATGAAGCAGAGCACGGGCATGGAAAAGCAGCAGCCTCAGCGTGAAAGGAGATATTTTAGGCACAGGGGATTATTATTTTCTGGATGCAGATGGCAAGTGGGTGAAGGGCTGTAGGGGCTGCCCAGGCTTCCCTAACCCTTAACTGGGAGGTATGAACGGTGGAGCAACAGCCCTCCCATCATCCCAGCTAATTACTAAGCCTGCCCCACACAGAAACACAACGCTGTATGTATAAGGCAGTCAGACACTCCGTGCCTCTAGCTTTTCTGAGGCAGTCCTATATTCCTCCTTCTCCCACTGGCTTCGTTATAGAAGTCTGTGCATGTCAAGTGATATCACCTTGACAGTGCTTTCCCGTTGGACTGTTTCCTAAAGGCATTTAGAGCTTGAGACTCCAGAAGTGCCTCTGTTCATCTTGGCTTTGGCCAGTGCCACTGCAGATGCTTTCTCCCTCTTCCGAGGTTCTCATAAAACCATGCATCTGTTTTAAAAACAAACAAACAAACAAACTCCTAACCAGGCAACAAAATAAGCCAAAACCCAGCTCCTGTTTAGGCAGGCAACCTTGCTATAAGCATCATACCAAATGACAACTGTAGATATTATTTGCCTCCTGCATAGGCTTCACCCTTCTACCTGTATGTTTGATTGGATTAGGATCCCTCACTCAGGAGCAGAGCGATTTGTTGCTATTCTTTCAGCAATTCAATTTTGCCCAATGTTGTGGGGAACAGCCTGCATTCAGAAAGTAAGTAAGGGCATTACTTTACTTTTACCAGTCTGCTTTAAACAAATATTAGAGAACAGTGCTCCCTTGGGTGCCGTTACAGCAAACAGCAATTTTCAAGCAAGCTCCAGAGCAGATTGCTCCTGAGATGCTTCTGTACCTGTAGGATGTGTATTATGGCATTTGTGAGGGGGATGGTGGTGAGGAAAATCTTACTGACCTTATACAGGAACAACAGTGTAGCAATCTGATAAACTCTACCGTTTCCTTAGCATGTGCAGGAGTTGCGCCTGTTTCACAAAACCTTATTTTTCATTTCCTTTCTGAGTGCAGAACTAGGACTCATGATATGGAACACTCTGCACACAGAAAGGGGCACAGTGGTAGGACACAAGATGTTTGCTGTCCCTTCCTGTGACATATCTATCCCCTGAGCCCTCTGTCCCCATGGGAGACAGACAGCCTGCAGAGCAGCAGTGTCAATCTGCTCCAAGCAGCATTTCCCAGCCCCCGCAGATGAAAGTGTGTACAGAGTCAGGAAGGCTTACACGTGCTGGGAGCGAGCCAAAGCAAGAAGGGGCTTGGCTGCACTCTTCCAGCCTGCACTTGGTAGCAATTTGCACCATTTGCCTCCCCTTCCCCCAAAATTACTTTGTCTCTGTTTCATTCCCCACCTGCTTTTTTCACTCATCTGCAGCTCTCGCCATGGAAATAGTGATGATTTCCATCCAGCTCGTCCCCTTCCAAGCCCCTCTCCCTTCTCATGCCCCCAGGCTATTTGCATCCATTAGGTCCTGCTGGTGGCCTGGATCTGTCTGCCCTGTTCAACAGGGTCCTGCTGGGACAGATTCTGTGGAGCAGTTGTAACAGAGGCTCTTCTTCCCTCTTAAAACTGCTGCAATACATGCAAGGAAAATACAGTGATTACAGATCTGTTCCTCCCATCACTAAGCAATGGGCAGGTATTTATTAGACTTCAAAAGCTGTAGCTTACCTCTTCTATGTCCAGGGTCTCCCCAGCAGAGCTCAAAGGCAAATGGGTTAACAAATGATCTATAAGGAGACACACACAAGTTAAATGTGCTCCTTTCTAATAAGCTGCTAAACTGTGCAAAAGAACTGATGTGTGCCTGTCTTCATGGCTTTCTAGTCATGACAGGGAGAGAGCTCCAAACATTTCTGATTCATCTTTTCAGAATGAGAGCCCACAGAGCGACCAGATGTTTTTCCATTCTAACGAGGTTAGGTAACGCTGGCCTGGAGCTTGGAGCTGGGTGCTCTGCATGCAGAGCTTTCCCCATGCTCCACAGTCCAGCTCTGCCTGTGCTGCTGGGATGCACTGTAAGGCAGCAAAGATTTTGCTTAGAAGGTTGGTCTGTAGGGGTACTGACATGCTGGGAGTGATGAATGCATGCCTGTGCATATAGTGAGGGAAACATGTATTTGGTAGGGTCTACGTACTGCCCAATACTGCATCAGGCCAGCTGGCAAAAAAAAAAAAAAAGTTGCTGTCTCAGATGTACTTCATTGGTATTCTGGAGGCAGCTGGACTAGAGACTGCACAAAATTATTTTCAAACAAGAACTACAATTGGAAAACCAAAAAGAGAGAGACGGAGAGAATTTTGGGGGCATTTGTCAGCTGAGAGCCTCAAGGTTGTATTCAAGCTGCCTTGCTGATGACAGAATAAACACAAGAAAACCTGAAACAAATGGTGCTTCATGGATCAAAACGACTAGATTCTGCCACAGATATTTAGTGTTAAAAGGCTTTTCATTGTGGAAAGAGGGAGTGAACCCAATCTGAATCCATGATGCATGGAAAAACAAGGCTCTCTTCTGCTAAACACAGGCTAACAAGGGAGTGCTAGCCAGTGTAAACCCTGCACGTCCTTCTAAAGCCAGATTTATGCAACAAAACAGCAATGCCTCACATGTTGAAGCACTGTTCCCCTTCATATCTGCTATTGGGCTGATAGACACGGTGCTTAATTCTGCCAAATTTGTCAGTCTTGACCTGCAAGTCTGATCTTCGGGAAATTCTGTTCATTGCTAAATAAATAATGCATGGCCAGTCATGCATTTTTCATGCTAAGACTGTTAAAGGCCACTGTAGTGATGCATGTAAATTCAATCCCCCCCTGGCCCCCACACACTCAACTGCTAAATAATTATTAACATCTGACTTGAAGCATGGTGAGCGGCTGCACCATCCAGAGAATCCACTGTTGCTTTGACACTGCTGCCTCCTCTCCAC
>VZTL01026928.1:30176-40268 GCA_013400535.1 Scopus umbretta | reverse complement strand
TTTTTTTTTTTGTTTCCTTTGAGCGAATAACTCAATAAGTCACCACATGAAAGATATTGTAAATAGCTCCAGCAGAGTACAAGTCAGGGCTGCTTCCAATTAGCTTTCACTTACGCTGCCTGCGCCAAGTTTGCAGAGTTTGTTCCCAACACGCTGCTCGCTGTCTGGGGAGAGGTGGGGAGCGAACCCCACTGCAATCTGGGCCACTGCTCCTCTGTGTTAGAAATAATCTTTTCATTAAGGCTGCCAGGACGTCAAAGCAAGTGAAAACAACCCACATATGCGTTTATCTTTGTCCGGATGTTAATGCAAAGGGGGTGGGGGGAAACAACTGAGAGCTCTTCTTCAGCTGCTGAGAGCAAACACCACCACCACCGCAGCAACAGCTTGGAAATATGAAGCAACACACAACTTTTTATTAGAACAAAGACATAAAACAAGCTCAGCAAAGGCGGCCCAGGGGCTTTTTACATACGCATCTGAAGAGACACCCCCCCCTACATCCCTAAGAAACGGGTAGGACACATCTTGTGGCGACATCACTGCCAAAACAACAGGGGTAAGATGGATGATTTTGCGACTCTTCATCAAAAAATTCCTCTTCCATGAGATAAACGCAGTGTTAAGACTCTTTCTGAGTTTTTACTCATTCATACACACAACCTTTGTCCCCTGCACATGCGCGCGCCTTTGTGCAGCAGCTGGTCCCGATACCAGAGGAGCATCGCAGCCAGGAAGCTATCACCAGGAAGATAAAATACAGGGCAGGAGAGTGCGGGATCAGTTGGTAGCCTACAGGAACAGGAATCCTGGGCAAGGGGCTTAATTCCCCACCACCCTTATCTGGGAAAGCCTTTGGGAAAGTCACAGGGTGTCTGTGCCTCGCCTTTTCCCATCAGGATAGTGATACAGGTGCCTAACCTGAGCCAGGAGATGGACCAGGAAATCAAGACCTGCTCATTGCACCATCATTTTAGCCAAATCTCCCTTCTTAAGTCACCACGTAACTAGGTACCACCCTCACCTAGGCATTTTTCAAGGAGGACAGCAACACCCCAGAGCCGGACCAGGAGGTCTCCCTAAGCAAGCACATGTACTCGTTCGCACCCGAACAGCCTCCCTTCCCTGCCTCCCCAACCATAACACTGCATCAAAATATGGACACTGGAAAGCATCCACTGGTTTGGGGAGAGGAGGTTACAGCAGTCAGTGCAGTACATACTGCTTTTGTTTGCTTCCTGCCTTTCAAGCCAAAAGCAACAATTACAAAAAAAGAAAAGCCACTAACACTTGACAAAGCTTTTCGATTTGAAAGGGGTCAGGAAAAAGTTCCAGGAAAGGGAAGAGAAACAACCTTCTTTTAAACCCTTTAATATGGTGAGAATCAGCTCTCACAGGCTACAGGTTTAGATTTTTCCCAGTAGTTTTTCAACCATCTTCACCCCTCCCTCCATGATCCATCTTCTTCCTACTCCCTCCTGCACTCCCAAATGGCGGCAGCGCTCTATTAAAATGGCCAGAGAGGAACCTCTCCCCTCCCCGTGCAGGAGGGCACTGCGTTGACCTCTCCGCATCTGGACACAACTGCAACCTCAGGCTTTCCACAGCAAATGCCAGCAGCTCAGTGACCTTCCTGGAAACACGGTCCTCTGACCTCCCTTCTCCGACCCACCCGTCTCCCGTCCTCTGATGAACTCCACTGCCCTCCACCCCATCTGGGCTGGGGACACAGCACTATCTCACAAGGGGTGCAGCTCCCCCGGATGGAGCCTTGATAGCTCTCACAGGCCCAAATCCAGGGTGTATTTGCTTGGGAGAATGAATGGAGGGTCAAAGAGGAAGAGAATCCAGACTGCAAACCAGCCAGATTTAATTAACTAAAGCAAACAGCCTCAACAGCAACAAATCTGTTCAAATCCTAGAGCCGTTTTGCTTTTGATCACCTGGAAAGCATTTACCCCTGCAGACTGCCTTTATCCAGCACATCTATTGTTCAACCAGCCAGGAGGGGTTACAGACCCATCAACGCCTCTATCCGAGCAGTGGAAAAGCCTTGGTGGGTCATCTTCCTTCCCATGCTGCACAAGTCCACCAGAACTCACCAGGTGTTGAGTAAAACACTGCCTTCCACAGCCATACCAACATGCCTCAGCCTTCTCCAGTCAGTCCAGCACGAGGTGGTCCATGCTCTGGCTGGACCAAGTCATGTATGGGCCAAACCAGATGGTCACTGATACCACCATCATGTCCCCTCTCCATGCAGGTCCAGCACTCCCTCCTCTACAAGCCCCAGCTTTCCTGCAACTCACACAGCCACATTTCTCTGTGAGAGCTGCCTCTCCCAAAATACCAACAATTTTAATACATTGACACATTGCTAGAAGACCGCAGTGATGCTCCTGTGGAACAGGAGAGACTGCATCCCAGTAGGGTCCACAACTAACCACACCATCCACTTGGGGTATTTTTTCCAAACATCCTCCCACCCAGAGCACAGCCATCCAAGGCAACCTGGAGCTCCCCACGCCTTGGACCATCTCTGCTAGAAAGAGCATGACAAAAAGCAGAGCAGATGCTAATGGCTAAGATGCAAACTGTGACTCGGGGCAGTCACAACACCAACAAGCAGAAGGGCTCACACCAGTGGCATCGCTTGCTCCCAGCTGGAAGAACAGGGAGAGCTTTTCTTTATAGGACACACACAGCCTTTCCCATGCACATCACCACCACAAAACACTACTTTTGCAGCTCCCCCAGCAGCAAGCCTACTGATTTTTTGCCCTCCTTCCTGGATGAGCATGGAAACCCCATCCTCACCCTCCAGCCACGCTGGGGGGGGGAAATCACATCAATAGAACCTCAGGCACGCAGCAAGACCTGAGCCTCCCTGCTGCCCACAATCAACTTAGTTTGTTTATTTGTATTTGAGCAAAACTTCAGCTAGGCTAGGGGGAGGCTGGGAGGTGGACAAACCCCTGGAAAGCCACGCAGTGCGTTAGTCTCCAAAGGGACTGAAACTGGGGATGGGAGGAGGGGCCAGCTCTCCTTTCCAAAGAGCTTTCAATAGGAAACAGATGTCAAGGGCCTGAGCACCAAAAGCAGGGTCTGCAGCAGGCTTCCCTGGCTCCACACTCCTGACAGAATCCGTTTTAATTAAAATATTTCAGTTTGAGAACAAGGGAGGGGCAGGGGGAGCAGGGAAAGGTCCACGGGTGATGTGCTTCTTACATCTGCACAGGCAGTGGGGTTTGTGGCAGGGCGGGAGGGGGTGCCGGGGTGCGTAGGGTCCGGCTGGATACCCCATCCTGTACCCCCAGCCCAGGCTCCCTCCCTCCAGCAGGGCTCAACATAAATTCTGCTGACCTCGAGTGAAAAATTGCCTCATTTCAGTACCAAAAAAATAACATTACATCATGTAGGTTGTGTCAGGTTCTATCAATGCCCCCCTTCCCGCCCACCCCCAAAGCAAGGGGGATGTAACCCAACACTATGAAAACACCAGCCCCGAGAAGAAAAGGGGCCTTTGTCATGGACCATCAGCTCCCTGCTCCTGCCTGAGGTGAAGAAAGATCTCTGAAAATGTTAGGCTGGGAGGTACAGACTACAGGCGCACTCCCCCCACTGCCCCTTTCCTTCCCCATCCCCACCTTCGAATACCCTGTCCCTCCCGTACTTAAAAACCGGTCCAGAGCTCCGTTCTCCCCTGGACACCTCGGCAAAGGTCAGCCCCGTGGAAAAAACAGGGTGCCAGGAAGCCTGAATGCCCAGCTGTAGGATCACTACTTTAAGCCAGGATGAGTCAACCCATGGGTTCAAAAAGTGTCCTCCAGGTGAGGATCTATCCTGGCTTTCTTCGGGAAGGCAACGAACTCTCTCACAGGAAAGGATGCAGAACAGAGGATGCATGGACACCCGCACCCAGCTCCAGGAAGAAGAAACAGGGGAAGGCCAGGACCCAAACAGCGAGGAGGGGGAGCCAGCGGGGGTTCTGCCAAGGCTGCCCACCCAAATGAGCCTGCACGCCCTGCTGGAACAGAGGCAGAGTGTCAGCCTATCCCATAGGGACAGCCACGAGCCAATGAGGAGAGCGAAAGAAATCAGGGCCCACAGGATCTGATAACCAGCACCAGCAACGCCTTAGGGTCCCTGAGGCTATGCATTCAACAGGGCCAGACGCAGGCTGAGGGGCTCTCCTGAAGCCGCTCAGGGAGCCCTGTGCTGGGCGGATGGGAGGCAGGCTGTGCCACTTGCCCCGCGGACAGGGAACAGGCCTTAACCTGCTTATGTACTGGGAGAGAAGAGCTGCATGAGCCTGTGGCCCCACAGGCTCCTATGCTGAGCGTGCAAGTAGGAATGAAAGGGGTGCAAGCGCAGCAAGCCCCCCTGGACCATGCACAGTGAAGGGCAGAGTTGCGGGGCACTTTCTGCCTCCCTGCTGGGATCATGCTTTCCTCTGCCACAAGAAGGGGGGGCAGGGGCATGCACCCCAGCAAAGCATGCCTTGCATAAACCCATGCTTGCCGGCAGCACCCAGGCTCACTGAGCAAACCCCCAGCAAAGAAGAGTAGCTGCTGCTGCCCACAGGCAGCACAGCACCAGGCCATGCACAGGTCAAGGGAGAACACCCAGCTTGCCCCAGGCCCTCAGCTCTCAAATGTATTTTCTCATTAACGTGTAATACGGTTTTATTGTCTCAAACAATGTCTGTTTTCGATCAGTTCCTTTATCCCAGACACTGCTGCGCAGAGAGATGGAGGAGGCCAGATGGTTTGTGTTGCAGGAGTCTTCCCGCTCTTCCCCGCCCGCCCCCTAATTCCTTACAAATTCCTGGAATGCCTGCGCCCCCAAAAACCAGCCCCAGGCAGGGCAGAGACAGGCATCAGTCTCAGGAGCAGGGGCTGGGGGCCCTCCCTGGCCTCCCCTCCTCACTGCCAGCAGCTCATGAAGGGTAGGTCCCTGGCAGCAAGCGGCAGCTCCCGGCTATTGCCTCCTCTGCAGGCAGTTTGCACCCGAAACCAGAGATCTGTGGACCCCCCTCCTCCTTCACCATGGCAGGGGAGTTTCCTTTTGCTTTGGAAAGGATGCAAAGACCCCAAAACCTTCCATCCCAGCCCCAAAGGCACAGCCAGCACCCAGGCTGCAGGGAGGATGACTGCCAGTAATCCCCACCACGTGCCCAAGGCCACCAGGCCCCTGCTGCACTACTCACAGCTCCAGCTTTCACCCACGCCTCCCAGTGTGTTAATCCCTGCGCCAGCAGCTGGACACAGAGGTTCACTGAGCCCTTCTCAAAATCCAGGGGCCAATCCAAGCCTCGGCCAAATCAAAGGGAAGGCTCCCACTGACTTCAAGCAGCCTACCTCCCCCCTCGCACCAGCTATCCAGCTGGGGGAACAGGGGCACACACCCCAGGCAAAGCATGCCTTGCTTAAACTGTGCTCGCAGGCAGCACCCCAGCTCAGCAAACAAACCCATGGCAGAGGGAAAAGTAACTGCTGCTGCCCATGGGCAGAATAGCACCAGGCCACACATGGGTCTAGGGGAGAGGGAGAACACCCAGCTTGCTCCAGGCTGAGCCAGGCAGCTTGGCTGGCAGCTCCAGCCCACCCTAGAACACTCCTGGAGGTCCAGCAAGGCTCACGCTCCTCCTGTCATCCTCCCAGCACCCTTGCAAGCATCTTCATCAGATAAGGAAGGGGCTACTCTTGCAGGGAGGGAGCCCACCAGCCCCAGGAAGGAGCCTGGTTGAGCACAACCTAGCAGTAGGGGGGAAAAAATGAAGGATGCCGAAAGCGATTGTTCAGCCTGGAAGAAGGCCAGGAGACTAGTGTTCACACCCTTAAACTTGGGAAAAGCGCCACGAGAGCACAGATAACCCCATCTGGGAAAAACATGAGTCTGGTGGAAAAGATGGCACCTTCTCAGAGGCACTCAAGCACCACATGGCACGGCCAGGCTGTGGGTTGTCCCAAACCAGGTCCCACAGCCTCTCTGATCCTGCAAGACCTTGTCCTGTCTCCCAGGACCTCCATACGAGCTGCATTTTCAGCCTGTTCCCTCTCCACTGCAGCTGCTGCCCAGGAAAAGTCTGCACCAAGGAACAGTTGGAGGGGACACCCAGCCTGCAGCACCCCAGGGCCAGCAGCCACTCTCCAGGGTTTGGCTGCCAAAACACTGCGCGGGCTCCTCCGAGACCTGCCGAGCAGACGGGTATCTGCTCCCAACTCGACTGAATTTTCATGAGGATGACACAACACAGCCCCACTGCCAAGTTTCCACAGCTCTTCCAAAGAGGAGGGGTGCCAGAGCCAGAAAGGCACCTCCAAAATCTCACTTGCACATACAGCAAAGATGCCGCCTTCTTTTTTCTTCATTGCTTTTTTTCTCAGCCACTCGGCTCGTTTTAGCAAGTCCTACACCAAACCTGCCTCCACCTGAAACTCCAGGGCACACAGTTAAAAGTCCTGCCAAGTTCTGAGCGATTTAAAGAGAGNAAAAAAAAAAAACCAGCAGGAGAGAGCGAGCGAGCTGAAACCTGATCCCCTGAAAGGCTGGACTCGGTGTCTGGCTTTTCTTACCCGCTCGGCCGACCTGTACGTGCCAGCCTGGGAAGGCATAATGGTTCCACCGACAGAACTTCATTAACTTTTTATACACTCGGCCGCTAATTTATAATCATTAGCGGACAAACAGCCAACAATTACACAAGCAGCGCGTTAAGAAGAGAGGGAGAGAGCTTGAAGGAGCAGCAATGGAAACGTGCTTGTGAGCGGGGACGGCGCGTCCCCCATCCCAGGGCTGGCATGTGACAGGGGCGACCTCTCCCAGGATTTACTGGCATGCCGTTTCGTCAGCTGTAATTAAGACACCGGGCAGCAGAAAGGCAAAAGGCGCAGGTGAGCGTGGGGAGGGAGAAATCTCACAAGCCCTCTCATTTTCAACACACACACCCCAAAAAAAAATAAAGAGATGGAAAGAGGAGCAGCATGCATATTCCACATTTCACACTCCTAGGGCAGGCAAGACCCCTTTTTGCAGGAGAATAAGACACCGTACACACAAACGCCACAAAATTCATCCTAATTTAATGAAATCTTCAGACACGGGTCACATAACCCAAGTGCCTTTCCATGCATCAGCTCTCCTGCTAGAAGCAGTTCTGTGTGGAAGGTAGGAGGTATTGCAATGCACAGCCCTGGCACCCTGGGTGAGCAACACTTGCAAATACCCAAATCCTGAGGATGCATCTACCTTGAGGATGGAAACATGAGCGGGGAATGGTTTCAAACACCTCTGAGATCAGCAGTCTCCATTCCCCAGAAGAAAACTCAAAAACTAACTTCACCAGTACTCCTTTACTGCCCAACATTCCACCCAGTCCCTGCCGGTAAAGGCATGGGACCTGCATCCCCCAGCCGGACCCTTGCTGCACAACACAAAGCCGCAGACAGAGAACAACAGGCAGGGACTTCTCTGCAACAACCCAAGCTGCTTTACTCAAAGACCTGTAAGATCTGCAGATGTCCCCACCACGCAGGCAGGCCAGCAAGAAAGCAGAGCGATCTGACCAGCATCACTCAACAAAAACATCATGCCCAGAAACCAAGCCTACACCTATTTTGGCTCCTGAACAAGGGCTGAGCCTGCTCTCCTGCCCCACCACCAGGCAGGCCAGCCAGCCCTTTTTTGAGACATAAGTTTCCTGCTAAACAGGTCTAATGAACACTGTGCGCACCCTGCAAAGCCTCTGCTCGGGCATCTCTGAGCAGCCAGCACAGCTCAGCAAAGCACCCACTGCCTCTGATCACACGAGATGAAAACTCCTTCCCAAAAGCCCATGCAGCAGGGGGGAAAAGCAGTACCCAGCTTTGCGAAGCTGAGCAGCACTCCTTCAGGAAAGGCAATCAAAACCGGTGGCTGGCCCCAACCCACTCAGCTCCCCTCCAAAGCAGGAGGGGGCGGCTACAGCGAGCAACACAGCCCATGTGCAGGACCCGCCATGCCTCGCAAGCCACGGCTTGCCAAGCATGCAGAGGGCAGGTAGGTAGAGCCCCACACTCCAAGCACAAAATCCCGGGCGTGCTAGCAGCTGGAAAAAGCCATCGCAGCCCTCCAGCTCCACCCACTCCCCCTCCTGCTCCCCACAGCACAGGCATGCAGAAAGGCTCACAAGCTGCTTTGGCTCACGGCAGGGCCCTTCCCCTTCCACCCCTGCATTTGCAAACAGCAAAGTGCAGGTGTAATGCATGCAGGCTCTTTATCACATCAAGTTCAGGCCAGAAGGATGAACACCTCTGAGTTTACTGAGGACTAAACCCAAATTTCTCATGTGACAAGCTCCCTTCCCTCTACAGCAACGTAGTAACCATCCAGCATCTACATAGAAAAAAAAAATTTAAAAAAAAAGTCTCTCCACCTAGAAGTGCAGCTCTCAATGCAATTCAGGGGATCACACAGTAAAGGTAATTTAGATGTAAATTCAGACCACTCATCCTGCCTGGGATAGCCCTGCAACTCTGCCTGTCTGCAAGATCATGACACCCACCTACACTGGGGCAAGCTTTTAAGAAAACCTCTACCTGATCTGCTAAAAAACATTGAGCACGTTGTTCAGATTATTTTCCTGTGGCTGTTCAATATCCAGGGTGGCATGAAACCCTCAGTCCACAAATCTAAGAAAACCGCGGTGGGGGGAACACATATGATAGGCCATCACACAGTCTAAATGGGGTAACACTGTGTGACCATGCAACCACAGATTGAATGGCAGGATATGCAGAGAGAGGACAAGTGGAGGGTGTTCCTGCAAACTTTGCTTTGGCATTCCTGCCTTTGAGTAACTTTCAAGCTGAATTGCCCAAATACCTGTTCTTTCAGAATTTTTTTTTTTTTTTAGCAGCATCACTTGAGAGCTGGATTTGTCATTAAGATATTTGTAATATAAAACTGAAGTAAAATTTCAGAGAAATACTTTTAATAAAAAGGCAAAGTCTTAATTTAAAAAATGTAAATATAAGATGTTTCCATCTTTTTTATGCTTCCCAAAAGCAAAGCAAGGGAGCCTTCTTTACTGAAACATGTTGGGAAATTGAGCTGCACAAATTTGTACAATGTTTCTGTCAACCCAAATACACATTATTATTATTTCTTAATAATAATAAGGAGGGGGGGAAGACCTCATCTTGCCTGCAGACACAAAGATGCCAATGCCTCTCAGACCCCTAAACAACCACCAGTCCATACCCAATCTCACAGGGATGCAGTGTGGCATCCACAATGGGCGAAAGGGAGGAGGGAGCATCTCCCACCGGACTCAGATCAGCATCCAGTCCAGGGGCTCTGCAGCAGCAGCATGGGCAGGATGCAGGCACCAAACTTTGCACAGGAATTAAGCATTGCCCTTATGAGCCCTCTGCCCCCCCAGCTGCCTTGCCCACACCACCCAGGTCACAGAAAAGCAGATAGAGAGCAGGAAGACCTCACAATGAGGTGGCATTGAGCTGGTAGGAAGTGCCATCATCCGTGAACCCTTGCCACAGAGGGAATTAAAAGCAGCCAGGCTCCAAAGGGAGGAGGGAAGAGTTATTACAGCCACCTAGTAAGTCCAGACAGGCTCACAAGCAACAGACCCCAATGTTTTTTGAAGAAATGCTGAGATATCTGGGCTCATCCAGCCCTAGGGATGCCTGCACAGGGTGGGGGTAAGCACAGGGACCACCAGTGCTCCTGGAGCAGGACCCTCACCACCCTAAGCAAGAAGGGGACAGCCTTTTAAGTATGGACATGGTAAGCTGGTAGACGGGAACCCCACAGCACCCTTTGCATCGCTAAAGCATCAACAGCATTATGTTGTGCCTGGTGGGCTCTCCTGGAGGGGCCTTCGCACAGACCCAGGGCTGCTCCCCTCCCCACGTGTTTGGGAATGCTCCTCTCTGGCTTTTGGCGCTCCATTATCCAAAGAATCTGGCAAATACGGCAAGAACAGCAGCAGCACGATTTGACTCGATGCCTACCCATGAAGGGGCCAGCCCCATCCACCTATGGCTTCCCAGTGAGCTGCGGGGGGGGGGGGGGGTGTGAGAGGGCGCGCCC
>VZTL01026928.1:10186-30087 GCA_013400535.1 Scopus umbretta | reverse complement strand
GCCCCCTTCCCCTTTCCCTCCCCCTAAAGTCGCTCTTGGCCCCGTCCTCCCGAACAATCTCGCCGCGGGCTGCTTTTGTAAGCCTCCAGCCCCAAAAGAAAAATGATGGGTTTGAACTCTTAACCCCGCCCCAGAAAAAGGCTGGAATTAAAAGGGGTTTATGACTAAGTATGCAGATGGGAATACTGTAATAACAACAGGCGAAATGTTTGCCCAGCAGTTCTGGGCTGGTTTCGGAGGGAGGGAGGAAGGGAGGGAGAGTGGGGACCGGGCGGCTTCTGGCCGGAGGATGACGGCACAGAGAAAGAATTTGGCGTCTGGGAGGGAAGGGAGGTTGCTGATAAACGCTGGGGCAGGGGCAGGAAGGGGGGCCAGGTCCCAAACGCGGCATCGCTGGCACTTCAGTGAGGCTGGCTGCGGCGCTGCAGGTTTCTGGCCGGCTGACAAAGGCACTGCCACAGAGGAGGCAAGCAGGGGTAGGGGGAGACAGCAGGAGAGCTTGGCTCTGGGGCCAGCTCAGCACGGATCACACATCTTGTGGGACACTTGTGGTCGATGAGGCTGGGACATACAATAGGGAAAGTATCAATGCAGGCAGCAAAGTCCCTGGCATCCCAAATCTTCTGATGGGGAGGACCCATGCACCCAGACTCCTGCCAAGGGGGAAGCCCACAACTGCAAACAAGTGGCTAATTTTTACCAGCCCTGGGACTCCAGCTCTGCTGAAAAGGTGGTAAAACATCAGTGCCTAAGTCGCCTGGGAGGGCATTTTCAGGACATCACCTTCCCCTTCTAGCAACAGGATGCACCAAGGCCCTGCAGGTGGGAGGCCTAGGCTAGGGGAGACCCAAACCTCAGCCACCGTCCCAGGGGAGAGCACCCTGCCCCTTGCTTAACCCTTCTGCAAGAGGGGAGAGCACTGCTTCTCCACCATCCAGTCCTGCACAAGGCTGTTCCCACTCCTTGGACACCTATGGGCACCCAGGACTCCCCTCTCTGTGGGGGACAAGCCAGGTGAGGCACCTCAACAGCTCCCTGTTACAGAAGGAGCCACCCCAACACTGCGCAGTAGAGCCCAAAAATGCCTCCCTGCCACCGCACCAAGCCAGGCTGTCCACAGGCACCCAGTCCGAAGGAGAGGTTTGCTCCATAGCTCACTGGGGATGCAAGTCACTGATCCTATCAAACCAGGACCTTCCCGTTCTCTTACGCTCTGCACAAGGTACCTGCAAACTTCATACAAGACACAAACTGCTTGCAGATCACCACATATGGCTTGGCAGGCACAGGCCAGAAAGCCACCAAAACACCCAAATCTTGCAAGTCACTAGGACCCACGGGAGAGAAATTCACACACAGCACATGGAAACATACCACAAAAACACAGACCTCCCCCAAGGCTCCTTCCCAGAGGAGCCACAATATTGAACTATTGCTAAGTGATGCTCCTGCCACAAGCACAGGGACCTTCCCCCCGTGCTCACTGGGCACAGCCCAGCCTGATGCAACAGCAGCCATTTGCCAAACCAAGCACCTCGCAGGCTACGGGGTTGGGATGGGAACACGCCCCAGCTGCTTCACTGCAGGGGTGAGGAGGTAAAGCCATGTACAAAAAAATTCACACGTCATGACAGGCAAATCAGGAACTCCAGGAGACTTCCCAGCTTGCAACTTGTGGGATTTGCAAGCATGTCTCACACCCACCTTTGCTCAACAGGGACCTCAGGGTTTGCAGCTTCAGTGCATGGAGTTCTGACTCAACTCTGGTCACCTCCTGCTGACCCACTGCATTTAGCAGAGACAGGGAGTACTGGAAGGAGCCTATGGATCGCCATAATCTTCCCCCAGGTCTGATTTGTTGCATTTATGAACAGTAACACAGCAGTCCTACAGCAACCAGGGGAGAGGCAAGTGGTCACCCCAAACTACCTCCTGCAGCACCCAGTACTGCTGCTACCAGCAACACAGCACAAGGGACAGGGGAAAAAAAAAACAAAGCCATCAAGCTTGTTCCTCTTAACAAGCAAGGAGATCTTTATTTTGCCTTGTAATCAATTTAGAGACTGTCTGCAGGGTGAGGAAAGATTGCCACTAGCAAAGGGAGCATGCATTGCAAAGGGTGACAGGAGAGACCCAGGCTCCGGCCCCTTCCAGCACTGCATGCTGCAGCAGCCGGCAGCGGATGCATGCTGCACAAATGCACAACTCCCTTCATGGCCACTGCTCTGTGATGGCACGGCAGCAAGAGCCAACACGCCAGAAAGCACTCAGATCAGGTAATGGAGGGTGTAGGAGACTCGCGAGATGATTCCTGTGAGTCAGAAGAGCTGGCCAGGGCCCAGATCAGCAAGCTTTGCAAAATCAGCAAACAAAAGAGGGCAAAACCTGGACCTCCCCAGCCCCTTCTTCCTGCTCCCTCCGAGATGACCCCTGCAAATGACCCCAGCAGACGGGCTGACGAGAGTGGCCAGAGTCATGTGGGATGCTGCAGCCAGGGCTGGGGACTCAACCTGCCATGCCTTGGGGTGAGCTGGTCACCCCAGCTCCCTGCTCAGTCCTGGGACTCACTGAGCAAGTTTGTTTTTCCTCTGCCAACAGAGAAGACAACAGTGTTCTTACTTAAGCTGTGAGCAATCTCGCTCCACATGCAGACTGAACCCAAGAAATCCTCCTCTCACCCACAGCTTCCAGGGCACTTCCCAGGATTTAAGAACTAAACACAAATGCTCCTTTGCAAGTCCTTTCCTGGCAGCAGCATTTCCCTTCCCTGCCCAATCACATACCCATGCCTTGAAAGCCTGTCATGGAGATTGTCTACACAAGGGATAGCCACGTCTCCCTGCCAACAGGGTGGCCCTGAGCAGGTGAAGCCCACAGCCCTGCCTCACACCACATGCCTGGAGCTTGCTCCAGAGACTTTAACAGATAATGTGCTATGGGAGGCTGCACCACTTGTCTGCACCCCTGGTCTCCTAAGGGGCTCCTTCTTGCTTTCCAGAGACAGACACGAGGCATTCAGTCACAGGAAGGTCTAGGACTGAAGCAGAGCCCTGTCCCAGCACATCTCTGCAGAATCACAGCACCTCTTGAGGAATAGCCCTGAGCAAACAGTCACCATACGTTTTGTGGAGATCTCCTCTGCCTGGAGGCTTATACGATCCTTACTCTCCAACATCTGCCAAACTTTGTGCTACAGCCAACCCAGCTTCCATAAAAGCCCACACAAAATCTCTGCCATCCTTTCCGCATCTGGGACTTCCAGACATACTAGTTGTGATTATTTTTCATTAAAAAAAGGAAAGAAGGTGAATGGTGGGGAAGACATCTGGAAGGACAAATACCCATTAAGAAGTCATTCCAATTCTGACAGCTGAGTGAGACAAGTGCTAACAAACAGGCTGAATTGCTCCTTTCCCTTCCTGACAAGCTGAACCAAGTCTCCTGAGCACCCCAAACACCAGCTTGGGAAATGGTCCCCTCCCAGCCTTTGGTAGTAGCAAGAAGCTCAGCCCAGGCAGCAGCCCAGCTAAACCAGCCTGCACATGCTGCCTGCTGGCACAGGGAGGCCTCCAACATTAAACCCCACTCCCCTGCACCCTCAGTGGGGTACCACCCACTGCCCAGAGGGGAGCCCTGAAGCTGGATGAGATGGAAGGCCAAGCAAAGACCAGACCAAGCTGCCTTTCTTGGGCAATATAGCCCTTACAAGTAGATGGGGATTGGGAACATGCACCCCCTCTTCCCTACAGCAATGCCTCCTGGTCCAGCAGAGAGCGAGACAGGCAGACCAGCAGCCTCTATCCCACCGATCCATAACAGCCCATAGCCCCTTCCTTCCCCTGCTCCTGACAGGAGGCACACCCAGTGCTAAACACTGAGGCTAACTCCATCCGGTCCTTCTTCCCTATGTCTATTGTCACTAAAAATTTATCCGGTTTCTGCCAAAAAAAAAAAAAGCTGCTGCACCTCCCTTCTGCCCTTCAAAGTAAAAGAAGTAAAAGCAGCTCCGCTCTTTACCCAGGGCAGGGGAGAAGAGTTTAAACATGAGTCCCCCATCTACCCAGCACTGCTCCACTTCTCCGCCTCCTCCAAGGACTTTCACACAGCCCTGTCCCGTCAGCCTGTCTGTGGCATTTGATTCCTGTCTGTCACTAAGTGATGAGGACAAAGGGTGAGGAGTCAGGAAAAGGTCTGAGCTACTTTGTTCATCGTCTGGATACGAACTTTGGATGAACTCCGTGGGGAAAGAGAAAAGCCGCATGGAGCGGGACACACGGTGCATAGCACTCTCTCTCCTCCAAAAAAAAAAAAAAGAAAGAAAGAAAAGGGAGGCTTGAACAAGGGGAAGGGGTGGGAGGGAAAGGGAGAGGAGAGCATTCCCCATCCCCATGGCGGCAGGCAGTCCTGAGAGCTCCCTGCTCCGAGGAGACAGAAGGATATTCAAACCGCCTTCCCAGGAGGCATGTTCAATAAAACAGGATGCCAACGCAGCCTTTTCTCAAACAAATCTGTTAGCAGCGGGCCAGGGGCCAGCCACAAGGGCTTGCTTTTTAAAGCAACCAAATGGGAATTTCCTAATAAAATAAAATTTTTAAAAAAGCCCCACCGTGGCATGGTTAAAGGGAAGCTTGCTGGCAGCAACAAGAAGTATCTTGGGCACAGACCTCTCTGGAAGCACAGGAAGATGAAATACAACACAAGACAGGGAGCTTTGGGGTGCATCCAGGGCACTGAAGCACCCGTGTGCTCCCCTGGCCCCCTAAGCACCCACCTGCATGAGCTGGGGGAGACAACTGCCCACAGCATGGTTACATACTGGGGATGAAGGTTTACAACCACGATTTCTGCTGTGCTGAACAAGGGAGGAGGCTCACCCTATACTGCAACGGAGGCGACTTCCCTCATGCTGACCTTGGGGACCTGGAAAAGCCACCACAGGGTATGCTCAGCTCCTTTGCTTCACCTTGCTTTTCAGAGCAAAGCCAAACCAGTTTGCAACTGGAAAGCCCTGCAAACGTTAATTAAATCAGCCCCTCCTGGGCAGCAAAGCCACCACAAGCTTCCTCCCAAATGGCTCTTGCCAAGCATCTAAGATGCCCGCGGTGGGATTGGACACAGCCTCCATCAAGGATTATCGGCAAAGCCTACACGCGAGATGTGCCAAGCCACATGGGAAAGTGATTGCAATTGTGTATGTGCAATTCTACAGCATTCACAAGAGACCTGCTGAGCACTGGAGGTGAAGGGTGCACCACACAAGCCACCCCACCACATTGCACCAGTATCACCCACTGAACACAGGAGGGGACCCACAGCCCCACAGGCTGGCTGGGAACAGTTTGGGCTCTGCCGTCTTAAAAGTCTCTGCTTGAGGCAGTAGCAGTTGGAAATCCTAGGGTCATACCAGAGGCTTTTCACCACTGGCCTTCCCAGCACATCCCAGCAGAGTGGGTGAACTTGTCTCCAGGATGGGGAATCCTGCTAAGACAGAGATTAAGTGGGTTATAAAACCCAGGACAGCACCTGAAAGCAATCCACTAGAACATGCCAGAGGTTACCCCAGATCCCTTGTTTCTCTACTAGCTAGAAGCAAATAGCAAAACAACTCTGTATGAGAAAGCTCTGCCTGGGACACAACCACAACAGCCATGCACGGCAGAGCAGCCCAGCCGCAGAAGGCACTGGCGAGACCTTCCCAACCAGGCACACAGCAGCAGGCAGGGCACACGTTCCCCTTCAAGGTGGGAGAAACTTCATTCCTCACATTGTGCCTGGCACAGGAGATGGAGAGCTGCAGAGATGGCCATGGGAACCACTAATCACAGTTCCAGTCTGGCTGCTCTGCTTGGAAAGGTTATTACTCATCACCAGGACTCTTGGAAGTGGAAAGGATCAAAGACTTGGCTTCACTGACCAACAGCTACATATGGCCCCAGTCCTCCCAAGATCCACCTGCTGCTCACCAAGACAATGACCAGGGGAAAAAGAAGGAAGTACATTTCTGCAGGGAAACAACCCATTCATGGGTTGCCCCCCTTGCAGCCACCACTACCTCCCAGAGGAGCACATGTTAGGAGGTAACTCAAGCATCTTGGAAGCACTGCCCAAGACCTCCAGAGAAACTCTGATCTCCTCCAAGCATGGCCAGTCCCTCGGGACCACCTCTAAATTACACAGCAGAGCGTGCCAGGACAAACTGACTGCACAGAGAAAATATCAGCTGGTTTGGAAGAGTTTGCTCCGCCACTTGCTCCAGAAAGTCCGAAAAGCTCTCTGGCAGTGGGAGGACTCCATCCCCATCAGCCCAGCCAAGGCAGCCTGGCTCAAGGCAACAGCCTCCTGACAGGGAGAATCAGACAGAAGGAGAAAGGAAAAAACTGGACAAGATGTCAGCTGGATTGGCCAATAATCCCATTTGCAGAAGATGAGAGCTTGGCGAGGAGATGCTGGTGCCACTGGATCCAGGGCTATTTTGAGAACAGAAAATAAGAGGAACAAAGGGAGAGAAAGAGGGCTGGGCGAAAAGAAGGTAAAAGAAAACAAATCAGCTTTATTATTCCCTGAAACTCAAAGAGACTGATTAAAGCAAACGGCCCCCCTGCCCCTTCCAAAGGGTTGTCTCGTCTGCTTCCTAAATCTGATTCCCATTTGTCTTTATATGGTTCTCATTTGTTCTTCATTTAGGTCTCCTCCACACTCCCCACCGAGCCTAGGAGAGCCCTCTGGAGAGCTGCAGGGCCAGGCTTCCCCGGGGAACCTGCAAGAGCAATCACTGACAAGGGTCAGACCCAGCACCAGTGCCTGCGTAGAAGGAGGAGATGTAGCAAGAGGGAGGCAGCAGGCTGCTGACTACATGTGATAGCCAAGAGGCTGAGAAGATCCTTGGAAAGAGCTGCCCGAGGGAGGAGAACATTACTACCCAAGGGTGCTGGATGAGAGCCTGGCTGCATCCAGGGCAGCAGACCCAACATCCCAAAAGGGTGAAACAAAAACAACAAAAAAGTGAAAGGGACCAGAGCCCCACTGCGCACTCCAGCAACTTGCAGGACCTGCACAAGCAGTTTCCCTCTTCATCAGCAGTTTCTGATTAAACGGGATCTTAAAAATAATCCTAGTGGAGCTCCTTTCAAACGAAACTGCAGGGACCTCTCCTAATTGTGCAGCTCCTTTCCCAATCACAGCCTATGTACAATAAAGCATGAAGCAGGTCCGTCAGTCCGCTGCCCTTGCCCACAGCCGCACCCCTCGGCACACAAGACCATCATGCCCACAGCTCCTGACCTGGTGTTGTGGCTGGAAGCACCCTGCCATCAATGGCCCTCCCAGCACCCGCCTTCTGCTCTGGCCATTAACCCCCTGAGCACCTAGCCAGCTGGGAACAGCACCTTTGCCAAAGGACATTTCCAAAGCCTAACCAAACACAGCAGAAAAAGGGAAATAAAAATCTGTCTTTCCACCCGTGTGGACTTTGCCACCTGCCTCGGGAGCGTGGAAAGACCAGGGACTCCCCCTAGCACCACCCACCCCTCGCTGTGGCTTATCTCTTTCCATAATGCTTGTGGGTTTTTCCACAGTAAACAGTCCCCATTTGCCTTTGGGATAGTCTCCCTAAACCTCCAGCCATGACATCATGCTGCTGCACGTGTCATCCTACCCCCAAGACCCTGCAGGCCAGGACCCCACAGCTTTCCTGACCTGGATGCAGAAGAGCCATTTCTAAAGAGAAATCCCACCCCAGGCTGGGCACCTCCTGGGCATGCGCTGCAAACCTATCCAAATGGAAATACAACACCCTTTGCCACAATAAAAACCAAACAAGTACCCGCTGCCCAAATTATCTGTCCACCACAAGAGGAAACCAAGCAGGGTCCAAACTCTCCACAGCCAGGACCAACCCCGCATCCACCCAACATCAGAGCAGGGTCCAGATGGCTGCACAGGTACCATCACACTGCATGATGTCATTTTCCCCCTCTTCCTTGCTGCCTAGATAGAGGACGCAGTGCCCATCAGCTGCTCTCCTCACTCCCTCCTGCCCGTAAGGAAAGCAGAGACCCCTGACCTTCTCCGACGCAACCCCCCAGCCCCTCTGCAGCTTAAGCAGCCCAGGTGCGCAAATGTTACCCAATGCCCCTGCCAGGCGGAAAGTAAATTCCACCGAACAGGGGAAATGCCAGCCGCAGTCAGACCCTGGGATGTGCAAATAGCAGCCAGGGACCTTCGGGAGAGGAACAGCCTGGGCCCAGCGCTCCTACCTATAATCCTTCTCGGGACGCCCCCTCCAGAAGCTCCCATAGCAAAGGAAGGATGCTAATTTGACTATTTGAGGAAGTACAAAAAAAAAATTAAACGTTTGCTATTGTGCTAAATGACCTTTTCAGCCGCTTGGGGACAGAATTGCACTGGGGCTTTGGAGCGAGCTACAGCCAGCGCTGCTCGCTCCCTGTTCCCATGCTCAATGCTTTGTGCCTCCAGATGCTTTTAAGGGGTCCGTGCCCCCCTAGCCACCTCTGCCCATCCAGTGACAGAGCTGAGAAACAACCTCTTTGGAAAAATCTGCATGAAGTAGGAAGGAAGAAGCAGTCTGCTACGAGCTTGCTGAGCAAAGCGCTTCAGACAGCTTCATTTCACATCGCCAAAAGCGTAAATCGGGGAATTGCTCCATGAGTTTTTTCTCCATTAGTGAAGTATATTGCAACTCCCCTTCCCACCACCAATACCGATCGACACTTCACATCTGCTGACCAGATCTAACAGCCAGGATTTTCCAGGGGAATAATACGTTGCCGAAAACACCATTCCTGCCACCTGCTCCCCCCAGACACGCAACTGCACCGGAGGCAGGGCCACGGCAGGCTTCTTGTTCTCAGCAGGCATGTGCACAGCACAACACAGTAGCCAGAAGCTTGACAAATTCAGATCAGAAATAAATAGGTGGCTCCTTACAAAGCAAGGGTCATAAACCCCTCAAAGCACCACCTCCACCAGGGCAGTGGAGCATGTCCTACTGCCTGCAACTTTCCTACCCAAGACCAGATGCCCTTGTAGAAAGCACAAGCTTTCACACAAATATACCAGGAAGGCTGTGTCCTGCACTATGAAGTCAGGACCAATGGCTGTGACTCCTAACTCATTTCTTTTAGCCTGTGAACTGTGCCTTTTGTCTAGAGATTTGCAATAATATGACTATTGCAATAATAATTTTGCATATAAACATCCCCCTCCCAAACAAAAAAGGCTAAGTTAAAACACTTCCAACCTTTTAACATTAGAGACTTATAGTTAGAAGCCAAATTCAAAGCTTAAAGCCAGAGACCAATCCATCCAGAGGATCCAGGTATTGTATCGTTCTTAATGTTTCACCAGAGAATCGCTGCACAGGGAAAAAGATTAAAAAAAAAGGCAGCTGCATATAAACAAGGAAACATACACCCACCAGCCACTTGGGTTTCGAAACATTAATGTTGAAATTAGAAAGGCACATTTCAAGAGAGTTATGGGCAGATTCGCTTTCATTTTGACTCCAGCCTTGTAAATACCAAATGTCAAAGGAAACAGTCAAGCTGAATTAAGAGAGAAAAATCTCCATGCTGCAGAGACACGTCCGAGATCGGGACCACCGGAGTTGGGAAAACAGCAGCAACCAGCAACAAACACTTGCAACTAGAAGGGTATTTTTGCCGGTTAACCTGCCACTGATAATTTTGCTAATCGACATCACTCTGGAATTTGAAAATGTTATCCAACCAGGAGAGAAACTTGATTTTCCTCTTCTGATAACGAGGACAGGCAGGCCAGCGAGACTGGGCCAAACGTGGTGTTACAAAACGCTGCCTGTGAAACCAAAAATGTGACGTGGAAATGATGAACTGAGTTTCTGGCTTGCACTCGGGCAAGAAACAAAAATCCAGCCACCAGCATTTAGAAAGGCTGATCCCACTTGCAAAGGCAGCTGCACACTGTTTCACCAACGTTGAAGTAAAATGGCAAAGTTATCATTTTAGATTAGTGTGGCTCCTCACAGCACAGGCTGTTCTGAGGGTTTTCAATTTATCAGTATATTTTTACCAAAAGAAAAAAAAAAAGGGGGGGGGGGGGGGGGGGGGCGGACAGCCCATCAGCTTAGGCCAAGCAGCAAAGCTATTTTGGGTAAGGCTTCTCCTATAAATAAAAGGCCGAGTAGGGAGAGGATGGTGACAACGTGCTGCTTGCTCAAGGTGTCAGAGGGAATTTCTATTATACACACTGGTGACCTCCCCAAAATGCCGAGAAGCAGCAACAGCACACGGCGTCTCAGCAGGCACAGCACCGCCCCAGCAGCCATCCCCTCCATCGGGCTGCTGGCTCTCCTGCCACCTCGCCTTCACCACCAGGAGCCAGTAAAGGCAGCTTACTGTTCCAGCTTTAAAAAAAAAAAAAATTACAGGGACAGGGCTCACAAACACAAGGACAAGAGATTTAATTCTTCAGTGCTTTTTTTTTTTTTCCCCTCCTTAAATCGACACAGTTGCAAACCAATAATTTCAACCCAACCAATCCCCCAGCACTGAGAGAAAGCATCAGCGAGTCCCTCCCCAGCCCCACCGCTGGCCTGACAACACCATGCTTTAATGTATTCAGCCCACAGCCTCCTCAGGCCACAGCTTTCTGTAATTTATCCCTATAGCGCCTGCCACCTTGTATTATTTAAGTCACCAGGGGATGCAACACCTCTGAGACAGTTTTCAGCAGAAGCTGCCAACCGCCTGACCCGCAAAACCATCATTTTTGGTTTCAAACGGGGTTCCCAGCAGATGCTCCCCAAAGGCAACGTGGCAAGAGGGATTTCATAGAAAGCCCCTGTGTCGATGCCTCTGGCGCAAGCTGGGGAAGCTACGGTCTGCAAAGCACCATGCAGCACCTACAAACATCTAGCACATGCAGGGGTGCTCACACAGCTCCAGCTCTGGTGGAGGGTATAGCCTTGGCACCTGGTGCCCGCTGGCAGCACTGAGGTGCCACTTGTGACCCCAGGCTAGCAGTCCAGGGGCCAGGCACTGTTCACAAACAGCTTCTCCCGCCACAGGGAACACTTGCCAGTCCAACCAGACCAGGATCATCTCTGGGTGGATATCTGGGGAAACCAAAGGATGCAGATTGAGGTTGGTTTATTAGATTATGGACAGCCCCATGCAAATAGGGCCATATTGATCTGGTCTGCAAACACCTGGCTGGGAATACAAGCAGCCCCTGAGTATACAGAAGCTGCTGGAGATTATTAACCAGATCCATTGCTGTAAATAACATTACCTCCTTTCAAACCCCAATCCAGCACCATGTCCCCTGTGTTAGGTGCTGTACAGCACACAACCTTGTAGCGCAAGGGAGCATCACTTCTCCCTGCCTAGCACCCAGAAGCGTGGAGTCTGACAGGGGCATCCTGCTCTGGGGTCCTTGGAGCCACAGCTGCACAGCCCACCTCACCCACAGCAACTCCCAAAGCAAAGCACAGCACATGTTACCAGGAGGGTGAAACTCACTGTATAGGAAAACTGCCACAGGAATGCAAGGCAGGTATAAAATAAAAAAAAATAAAATTAAAAAAATCAAAAAGGTGGAAAAAAGAAAATATCACATCTTCAGATGCAAACTCACCCCCTGCTCCCACTGGGTACCTGGCATTTTGCACCAGCTGCAAACCACCCCTCTAGTGTACAGAGCAAATAGGACAGGCTCCCCTGCTTCCCAAAGCACCCCAAAACCCTAAGTGCAGGAAGGAAAAAAAATTAGTAGTAAAATGCTTCACAACAGATTTCCAAGAGATCACAAAACCCTTTGCAGAGCTTCATTAGCAGAGAAAGCAGCAGCTCCTGGATTAAAGTAGGAACTGGGGAATGAGGTGCTGAACTAAAGGCAGACGAGGAATCCCGCATTCTTCCCTTCTCCCCACCAAAATCCCCAGCTCTGATTCAGCAGAAGTACCAACAGTATAGCCTAGTGTATCTCTCTGCAAACAAAACCATTTACATTTAAACCATCACCCTACTCCTCTGAAGAATTGCTGCATGCAGTAATTTCCTTGTGATGGGGGGAGAAGCCATGATGAAATTGTCTCGGAGTTTCTCTGTGTTTTGTTTACAGCCTCTGCCCTCAAACCCAGGGCCAGCACGCAGCGTGCAAGCCTGATAACAGGAATAAATCTAGCATTTGAGATCGTTTAGAAAAGCTCTGCTTACAGACAGTCAGTGCTCCAAGGGGGAAATCCCTTTGCTGGTCTCAAATAAGGGAACTTGAACCATTTTTCCCTTGAGAAATTTAGGGCTGAAAGATCTTCCGAGTTTCTTGTTTGGAGCTACAAGGCCCGATAACAAGATCTCTTTCCCTGGACTCACCCACAGCACTTTGACTGCTGCCAAGACCATGCAGAGCCAAGGGGAGACAGACTGCAGAGAGACCTGTGGCAGCGGGGAAAATACCTAATATTCACAGAAGAGGATACTCTGATTAGCTGTTATTTATGTATGCATCTGGTTAATATAGATCTTTTTCCAGCATGCATTAATGGAACACAAAGATTCCTTCTCCTCTGTGCCTTGTCCAGTGCTGTTAGCAGGCAGCATCCAAAGAGCGGGCTGCCAGCACGACACCTTCCCATCACCCTCCTCCACCGGACAGACACACCCAACAGCCCCCGCTACCCAAAATCTGGGGAGGCTGGTGCACGCAAAGACTGGGAGACAGGAACATGGTATCAGGGGCAGGAGGATGACCTCATCCATCCCCCAGGAGCAAACAGATGGGGCAAGGAGCGAATAGGACCCGGCAGACCCTCCTCCAAGAGCAACCTCCTGGTCTGCTGCAATCACAGCAAAGTTTACTCAACATCAAGGCACCCACAAAGAACAAGCCTTGAAACAAAATCAAACAGGTTTGCTCCTGCACTCCTCAAATTGTGGCGAGTCCCTCAGGAGCAGTAATGTCATGCCAGGGCCAGTCCTGGTTTCTCCGCTTTGCCGGTAGAGCTGAGGGGGAAGACATGGGAGGAAGAGCTCGCTGGCAGCCCCGTGCTTCCCACCTCCTCCCCTGGAGGATTGCAAGAGGCCAATTTTGATTAAACTAATTAAGCCTGCTCCGTTCAAAGAGCTCCAACCACATGCTACCAGGGGAGAGGAAGAAAATATAAAGTTAAAAAGGAAAAAGGGAAATCTCCCTGTAAGCATGCTCCTCCAAAGCGATCCATCCCTGGCACATCCCTAATGGACACCACCACACTGGAAGAGGAAAGCCCAGAAAAAGGACTCACTGCAGTGACACAGGTCCAACCCTGAAGACCCTGCTCCTTCCAGCCACCAGGACCTTCCCATCCGGGTGACTGGTTTCCATCCACTCCCAGCCAGTCCCAGCAGTGTCTGCAGTAATACAGCCCTCCACCAAGCCAAGGTCTCCCAGATGCTGCCTTCCCTCCCAAACCATCTCTATTTTCCAGCCCCTTGCACGTTCCCTTCCCTCCTTTTCCTTGAAGGCATCAGGTTTCTGGAAGCAATTTAATTGTGAGCTGCAAAGAGGCTTCCTTAGGCAGTGCTGGCCAGCTGGAGGCCCTGCTCTCCCAAAATGTTTCACTTCTCCTCAGGGCAGCCACACCAGAGACCTGGCAGATTCTGCCCCTACAGAGCCCACAGACCCTGCCCCTACAGGGAGCCTGGCTGGCTGGGAGAGAGAAGCATCACTTTTGCCTTCAAAGCCTTTCAACTGAAGAGGGGGAAAAAAAAAAAAAAATATCAAAGCAAAGGCTTCCTCCCCTTTGAAGGGCAGGAGGGAGAGCAGCCGGGCAAGGGCTGGACCTGCCGAGAGCAGAGCAGGGACCCCGATCCTCCAGGGTGGGAGCGCAAGCACTTTCATTATGAGCTTTTGCAGAAACAGAATGAAGCCTTAGGTGAAAGAATTGCATTGAAATTCAAATCGGGATGTTCAACTCTCCTCTGCACCTTGGGAAACCTCGGTAGAAACGCAGGATAAGGAGGGCAGCATCTGAAACCCTAGAGAAGGGCCGGGGGGGAGGCATGGGGAAGCAAGAGGAAGAAAGCTGCCCCATCCTGCCCTGTGAAAAACTTCAACTGAGGGGCCTTGGGCTTGCCAGCATACCCCACTTACAGCTCTGCCCCACACCCCAAAAACACCAGCACTGCACACATCACAGCTGCTCCTCTTCTCCCCACGCCGCTCTTGATGGGGCTTCAGTTGGGAGGGGGGGAAGAGAAGGGAGGGAAGAAGAAAGAAAGAAAGAAACCCCATATCGTAATTGCTATATTAAAGAGAAACAGCAGGCAAGAATAATAAGAAAGGTGTCAGAAGTGAAATACAGTAACAGACATTAAAAAAAACTACAGTTCTGCGATGGGGGTGTTAATTGAACACAGAGCTGGAGAGAACAAAGGGGTGTTAAGGAAGAAAAGAAGGGGGAAAAAAACCTACCTCCTCCAAAGATCTGATTCGAGTTAAGTTTGGTGAAGATAATGCATAGGGAAAGGTAGCTAAGAGGCACCTTATATAGCTATTATGTTCTAAAACTTAAAAAAAAACACCACCACCAAAAAACCACACACACAAACCCATTATTCAACAACAATTGCACGGCTAATCAGTGCTGTCTATAAATATTCCACTTCGTAAATTCCCCCCATTGGTGCTATGTATATTTTCTTTTAAACCTGAATTCCTTCAACACAGAAGCACGAGAGGGGTAAGAAAACAAAAATCAGGGGATTTCAAATACAAAGTCAGGGTCTTTCTAAGTAGAATTTGCCCGATGCCCTCACCTCCCCCAAAAGAGCAGAGAAAGTGAAACGATGGGAAAAGCTCTTAAGGAGGAGGAATCAGATTAAATGGCCATATATCCTGCGCTCAGCCTCTCCCCGCCGGTCCCCGCCGAACGAGATGGGAGTTGGGAAAGGTTCACAGCTGAAATAGATGCTGCTGCATTTTGACAGCAGATATTTTCCAGTTTGCCATCCAAGGACCCCACGTCTGCGTATGCCTTGCCTGATTCTTCTGCTTAGCTATTCTGCTCATGCAGAGAACAGCTTAAAAAAAAAAAAACCCACATACCGAGAGAGGGAAGGAAAAAAAAAAAACACCAAAGGGTGGGGGGGAGGCCATAAAGACAGAGCCCCTACCCCTGCCTTCAAACTTTCTATAAATCAGCAATGCAATTTCCGATTTCAATCCCTATTGACGGAGGAATCAATTGTATTTAGGACAACAATGCCTCCCATTTCCATAATTATTATTCCAAAAAGCCAGCCAGCCATTTGAAGGCAGTCCTGCCCCTTCCCACGCAACAAAGCGACCAACAGCAAGTGAAAACACACCAAATGATCGCCGACAACTTATACGTGTATTTAAGCTGTAATTTTTTTCCCCCTATATGCTCCCGCTCAGATCAAACCTCTCAACTTTTGTTAAACAGACATCACTCCAAAAGCAGCAATCTCCAGGTTGCCGACAAAAAACAACCCACTGAGCTTTTTTTTTTTTTTTAATAAAGTGTTTATAAATGCTTTAAAATAACTGAAGAGCCCAAGGGCAAAAGGGAACTCTTTGGCCAATACAGAAGACCTCTTTTTTTTTTTTTCTTTAAAAAAGAACTTTATGGACACTTTGGGTTTGCTCAAGACAACGTTAACACTATGAAATATTAGCCATAATGTTGCAAGAGACAGTGGTAAAGTCTCCGTAAGGCTCTGGAGTCACTTAAATCAGGCAGCGGGGTAACCAAACGCACATTTCTGCACATCATAACGCCGGGGGGAAGATGTACACACGCACTTTCAAACACCCACCAGTGACCACAAACAATCACCAGGATTTCAAACGCAACACATGTAAAAATCTGGGAAGCAAAATGGAAAGTGGGAAGAGAGAAGTTGCCTCAACTTTCACGCCGCTGCCCGCAAGGAAGGAGTAAGCAAACAGAAGCAGGCAGTACCCTCAGCCCCAGAAAAAAAAACACAAGGCTAACTTCCTCCTAACATTGGGCCCGCAAAGCAATAATTAAAAAAAAAAAATTTAAAACAAAACCATCTGGCCGTTTGCTTCCTTACAAAGTGTGACTTTTTGGGATGCAGATGGGGGAGAGGGGAGGAGGTCTTCAAATTTGCAAAGCAAAATAATTCACTGTAAACCTATCCAAGGGTAGATAAACAGCGCTACAAAAGTCATCTCAATTTAACTCAATTCATCTCTCTCTTCAGAGATCTCTGTACAGAAGCCCCGTAGCCAAGTAAACAACAACAGCACAAATAAAATTTTAAAAAAATTTTTAAAAATTTAAAAAAAAAGTAAGACAGCCCCACTCCACACCTGAATATCCTTTATTTCCAGCAGCATGCTTCACCCTATACCATCAGGAATTATCCCACGCAGTCACTGTGGGTATGCACAGCTCCCCATCCCTCTCCAGCTCACCAGGACCCCACGGTATCCCCAAGGATCAAGGAGGTCACCTGAATTTCCCATTGGGTTTGGTCCTAGCGGATTCCCCATCCACTAACTTTGGGACTGCACTGATGGCAAAGCCGAGCCAGGATTAATTGCTTACACTGCCAAAAAGTACCCCCGCACGGACAACATACGCAGCATCAAATACAGGTGGAGAAAAGACAGACAAACATTTTCTTGGCTCATGAAAAATAAATGGAAAAATAGAGAGGAAGGAAAGGAACTTGGTGACTCTTTTTTTTGGGGTGGCACACAGGGAAGGACTATAAAACCACCCATAAAATTTGTCTCCAAGCAGACTCCATCACATTACATCATATGAACTCTACAGAGGTTCCCATAGCTTGATATCATGGCAACTGCATAAGGAAGGATCTCTCAGTAAGGTCAGACCTGGCCACGCAGCCACAAGGACTTCAGAGAGCCGAATGCCATCGGTAGGTGCTTTGTCTGGGCTACACATTGCAAACAACATTTAACAAAGGGGCCCCTTAGTCATTTTATATATATTACAAGAGTCAAGTAATTGTATTTTCAATCAGCTGCTCACGCTAGGAGGTTTTTTTATATATATTTAAGAAAGAAAAAAAAAAACACCCAGATTCATGTTTCCAAAAGCTGTTCCCCTTTTATGTGTAACTATCAATGTATATCAACTGGGTGTGCAATCATATTTATTGTCACTTTCATTCATGTCATGCCCTTGCTTATATGGTTTAGATATGAATTATTGACTGTTACACTCCTTGTTGTAAAAGGGAGGGGGGGGGAGAAGTCAAGTACTTTGCAGCGTGCTAAAACAAGGCAGCTGGATTGCCACAGAAAAGCCCGCCGATCGCCTCTGGTCGGCTCAGAAAGCCAACAGCAGAGATGAAACCCCCACCCCTCCACTGAATTTCCATCATTCCCCCCATTTTTTAATTAAAAAAAAAAAAGGAGATCCTAACAAATAAATAAATAAGTGGTGCATGTTGCTAAATGTCCTTCCCGGAGCATCTGTTGTTTAAGATCACCCTTGATTGATGACTGCTATTTTTTAATTGTTGCTTTTAAAATTTAAATGCCCCCCTGGGATGTGTTATAAGTGTGTTAGTACATGGTAGGAGGTCTGGAAAGTGGGAAACGGCAGAACCAACGCTCTCATGCCATTAGCTTCTTTAGAAGCCTGAGAACACCCCATGCCATAAAACAACAGTACCCTAAAGTAACTAACAATCTAATATATTGCTTTCACTAAAGGCAACTGACAACTTGCTTTTACATGAAGTAGCCTGGGTGATTGGCAGACAAGAGCATTTTAACCCTTTCCTAAAAAAAAAAAGTAAGAAACCTTTATGTTTACCTGAATAGTAAAAGTAGTAAAACTGCACAATTTCATTTTGTTGGGGCTTTTTTCCTCCTACTCTCTACTCAGATATTTTTTTAAAACAGTACCATGTCTTAAAGAAGAAACTGAAGCAAGAGAGAAATTGCAAGGGTTTGATTTTTTTCTTCTCCCCAGAAAAAGTAATAAATAAAAAAAGAGGCTATACAATATGAATTAAACCATGGTATCTTCCCTTCCAGACACAAACCACATCATGCAAGACCACTGCCAGAAGCATTAAATACCGGCAAGTTATTTCTCCCCAATTAAATACTGCTACGCTGGGGAAGGGGGCACAAACTTGGTGGAATAAAACCCTCAAAAAGCAGAAAGAAAAATAATACAAAACCAACAGCATTGATTTCCTACCTGTTTTTTCTTTGATTTCACATAAGACATTAAAAAGGGCTGGCTTCATCCTGTGGCAGTTTAAAGCATGTTTCCTGGAGAGAAAAGAAAAGAAGGGAGGGTAAGGTTAGGATGTCACCACAGGGAACAACTTTCCAAATACACATCGGCTGGCGTGTTCATGCTGGAGGTGGGGGGAGGAATAACAACATGTTTGAGCCCCCTTGGCCCTGCTGCCATCCCCACTAGGACTTGAGCCACCTACCTAACACAGAGGAGATGAATTACACTAATTTAGGAATGGCTTGAAAATCGCCTTTGCCACCGAGTGGCTCCCACCGCCAGTGCGAGCCAGACGATACGCTGAGCCGAAGCCAGCAGCTTTTGGGAACCAAGCTCGGTACAACTGTCTTATTCAATACAGAGAGCACTGGGCTCTCTCAGACCCCCACCTCCGATACTAAACCCAGCCATGTGCTTTATTAGGCTTGTCCTGCAAGGCAGAGGAGAAATAACCCCCACCACCACCATTGCCCCACCGCTGGGCACATTCTCGGCTTAGAGCTGTCAATTCGGGGAATTTCAGCGCCCAACTTGGAGCGCCGAGACACACGCACACGTATGGAGAGAGAAACCCATTCCTCTGCCTCCATGCTACTTACACCCAGCTAATTTGCAGGTGCTGAAATTTAATTCTTTGCAATTGGGATAGTAAACACATTTAAAAACAAAGCCAGCTGCTTCTGAGAAGGGGAGGGCATGCTATTCAATGCCTTTCTTCTCAGCTGCTGTTATTTCAGAGCTGACTGTTCTGTGGATTTTGAGAAAAGGAGAGAGGTTGCGGGGGGACGGTTTTAAAATCCACCATGTGCCTGCTGAGGCAAAGAAATGGTACAATTTTATATTTTCTCTTAAGCCATACAATGATTTTGCCAAGGGTTTAGTTGTATAAAGGGCTGCTGCTATCAGGTGCCGGTTACAGGATTTCTGTTTACCAACCGAAATTACACACGAAAGACAATGTGAACATCTGGCAAACATTCACACTACTTACCCCACCACCCACAACATGTTAAAAAGATTTATATATCTGATGAAGTCTCTCAAAGGTATATACCCTTGCAGAACCACAGAGTCCCCTTATCAGCACACCCAGATGGGCGCAGACATTTGGGTATATACAAATCACGTACATACACTGTAGCGGCCCTCTTACAAATAATACCGGCACTTTGCATCTTCCCAAAACTTCATTAAAAAAAAAAAAGGCAGCAAAACAACCATGCAATAGTAGGGTGGATGGAAGAAATGCAAAGCCAAACATCACTGATAAATACAGCATGTTTGGCCGCTCAAAATAAAAAAATAATAATTAAAAAAAAAAGTACTGCAAAGAAGCAGCTGAAACAGTCCAACAAGGCAAACCCATAAAGCCTTCTCCGAGCTCCGCTCCGTTTTGTTTTATTGATTTGACTAACTACACTAAATTATCCAGGCCAGAACACACACAATTCCTGCAACTTTCCAAAGGAAGATCCCCTCACTGCCCCGAGTCTGGCTGGGGAGAAAGTGCGCGATTTCCTCCTCCTCCTCCCAACAACTACTCTGCCCCTGCAAGAACGTAAGAAAATTAGTAAGATCAGCCCAGCAACAAGCCTTTTCGGTAAGCAGGAGCTTTATGCAAGCTGGGGAGGATGTAAGCCGAGGGGTT
>VZTL01026927.1:0-13397 GCA_013400535.1 Scopus umbretta | reverse complement strand
CTGTACATGTGAAAGATTGGTGTTGGGTTTTGCAGTTTGCTGTGCTCTGCAGTGATTATTGATGTTTTGCCTGGGAGATTTATTACTAAAACACTGGCCTTGAGCTTTATGTGGTATTTGGGTTTTGTACTGAAACCATTAATGTACTTTGGGTACCACCTCATGGAGACAATTAGCAATTATACCTCTTCTTCTGAGAGGTTAATTTTATGGAGGAAATACAGAATGGCACCTTCGCTACCTTCTTTATGATGTTTCCTCCTTCATTACAGCAACTTTTCTGTCTCTTGAACATTCTTGGGTAGTCAATATACACCTATTGGTATTTCTTGGGAATATTGTTTTGCCTTTCTTTAAGGTTAATTAGCAGTTTAAGAATATTATCCAGAGATCTGCCCCAAGGCTGGATAGTTATGAGTGACAGGGTGTGTGGGATAGCATGGGCAAGTACCTAGGACAGTGGGCACCTCCATTGTTTTGGAACTTCACCCCTGAACAAGTGCAGAACCCTGAAAAACTAGTAAAGTATTTGGAAAAACTATGTTGTCACCCTGGCAACTCCAGAGAGACACAATGACTGCAATGTGCTGAGGCCTGGCCCACGCCTGTCGAGCCCTGCTCAACACTATTCAGTACCCTCAAGGGGAAGAGAAGGTCTCTGGATCTGATGACAAAATGACAGGCTCTGCAGCTACTCCAGCCCTGGCGATAGGCACTGTGGCTACTCCCCTGGCCACTGCCACCATGGCTACTCCAGCCCCCATGGTAAGCATCACAGTTACTCCAACCCTGGCAACAGGCACCGTGGCTAAAGCAGAGAACCAACCCGTGCTGGTGTCAGTTGTCCCTACAAACAAGAAAAAATCCACAGGAAAATCAGCTTGTTTAGTAAGGGATGGAGATGAACCAGGGCCATCATGAGAACAGGAGGAGGAAGAAGCAGAACCCATAAATGAGGTGGTAACCACCCAATCCCTATCCCTGAGTGAGCTGCGAGATATGTGAAAAGATTTCAGTTGTGCTTAGTTGCTGGCTAGGGTTAAACCACAACAATTCTGTAAGTCAGAGCATGACTCACTCTTTTGAAATTAAAAGAGTCTTTTACCTATTATTTTCACATTAAAAAACACAGCGTTATTTTCCCCATCTCATATTATTTCTAAAAATATTCTTCTCCAGGTAGCCCACTAATCAGGCCTTTTCGTCATCAGGCTTCTTAAAACACAGGACAGAAATGAACAGCATTTTGAGCTATGTGTTAGTAGAAAGAAATTAAAAATTCCATAAGCATAGATTAATCAAATTAAAAGGGTTAGTTTTCTAATTTTCACCATGACAAAGACCAAGTCATTTGTATCACAGCAGCACAAAATACTTCTGTAAACATGCTAAAGAGTCACTTGCCAACATTTCAGAATATTGGTCGCACAGATATTTGGGGTACTTTTTTTTAAAAAGTTATTTTGTGCAGGGAGTTTGGGACAATACAGGAAGACTGTAGAAACCATGACTATGCTTTTCTAATTTAATTTCATCTGCCCTAAAGACAGTGGAGAAGCAGATGCTTAGTTTCGTCAGTCTCCCTGGCACTTTCTAAACTCTCACAAGGCAGCTACTCAGAATCATATGGAGGACTGTAATATGAGCCAGATCTTCTGAACTCAAATTTCAGAAGACAACATTGAAAACACAGAGGCAAGCATTTTCAATAGTGATTTTACTAAACAAACAAACAACAATATAATTCACTTAGGAATCCATCCTTATTTATTTTTTAGAGTTGTGCATTGGAGAGTGAAATTAATTTGGATTTAACGATGACCAGTATGGAGTAGCCACTTTGTTTAAATAGCAAGACTTGTAAATAGCAAGTACTAACAAAAGCTTGTTAAGGACTTATAGCTGGTGGCAACACATATGTTGTACCAGGGTCCTTTTTACTACCTCTCTCTGCACTAGCCTGCAATGAGTGGGATAAAGTCAAAATTGCCTTCGTCTGGATAGCAGGGCTGGGACTGACAGGGTGATTCTGTTTGATAATCAGAATGCATGTATACTGTGTCCTTAGTCATCATGAGTAATGGCAATGTAACTAAGGCAGGTCTTCCCTTTGGAGAGCATGGGATATGTGCCAGTTTTTTAGACCTGTTCATACTGAACAGTGACTTTTTTGGAACTCTCTTATGGAATCCTGGACAGAACAGCTGTTTAATCCCAATGGTACAGCATTGCTCCTATCAATGTAATGACTCCTTGAGGCAGCAATGGATCACCTACCATCCTTTAATCTGCTGAATTTTATTTTTAATTTCTGTTTAGGAGGCTAGGACATGGTGGGGTTTTTTTGTTTGTTTGTTTTGTTTCTGTTCTTGCTTTAGTCTTACCAGAATATAATTAAAGATGGTAAGAAAGAAACTGTTTTTCTCCAAAATACCATTTTTCACCTTGTTTATGACTTGCATTTTTTTTTTTTCTTGGAAAAAAAAATCTTGACTCATAGTAGCTGATGAGAATTTTATTAGTTTTTCTTGACAAAACATATGTAAGAAAACAAAAGGAAACACTTATGTCCATGAAGCAAAAAGGAGATCCAGCTAACTACAGGCCACTATCCCTTTCCTTAGTTCCCTGGGAAATTAGGAATAAAACACTTCTGGGGTAGAGGGAACAGTTTTTCCTTCTACCCAGCCTCTGGCAGAGGCATGGTGCAGTCCCTGTACCTGGAGACCCACAGGGCCATATCCCCACCCAGGGCTCTGCCCAGCTCAGGGCCACCAATGTGCTGGGGAGGTTTCTCCTCTCCAGTCTGGGGACCATGCCCTGTGGCATATCACCACCAGTTGCCAGCAGCTTCTAACTGTCCTTTAATTCAGGCCAGAGTATCATATCTTGATGATATCTCTTCCAACATACAGAGCAAATGCTTGTCATCCAGAAATAGATATCTGAGTGCTTTGTTTACATGTATATGATTACAAAAACTTACATAACATTTAAATTCCATTTCAAATCATTGGAGCATAGTTACTTGCAGGAAGGATGCTTTCAGTAATCCCTCCCCTCACATATCTCATTGTTGTTTTTTTAAAGTGTAAATAATTCAATTTGCATAATACAGGTACAGTGAGGACAAGATGCTGAACCTTAGATATGAAATTACCTACTGATTTAATAATTACTCCTTAGGCCTTCTTAGTTCTTCAGTGTCAGGTTTTCAACATCCTGTGAACTACCTATCTCATAAGGGATGGTTCAAGATGTTGATTATGCTTAATCCCTAATTTCAGACTTCATACAGAAAATTAAACAAAACCATAATTGAAGGCTGTCCCAAAGAAACAGTTGTACACAGGGAACAGATATTTTCATGGTAGTTTAATGGATAATTTCTTCAGAAATTTTGCATCAGTAAACAAAAAGAGACTGAAATTGATCTAATTTTAGCACAATTTTTCAGTTAAAACAATCAACTCAAATTTACTGAAAGAATACTGAATTAAGAACTTGAATGCTAAAGTCAGGTAGCATACCTCTTCTGTCTATATCTCCTTATATATCTCCTATATCAACTTCAAAATAAACTTGGCACTCACAATTATGTATGCAGAATGAACGCAAATAAAGGAGGGAAATAGTGTATCCTTGCCTCAAAATGCAGCATGGTGCCAACTCAGCCAGATGAAAACTATAAATGAAGTAAAGCACTACAGGGAACAACACATGGTGCTGTTACTGTAAATTGAGTAAAAGAAAACACAAGGGTACACATGATCTATCATCCATTATAAAGAGAAGAGATCAACTTACAATAAATAACCTAAGAAAGTACCTTCAGAAACCATTTAGCATAAAGCCTCAGAGGAAATTCTTGTGGTTTTGTTAACATATGTGCATAGACATTCATATCATCACCTCAGTTCTGTTGGTTGCAGGATAGGTCAGTCTTCAGACCCAGTTTGCTATTCTCAAATGAACTGAAATTTTAAATAAACTTGCAAACAGTTTCCTGGTTTCCAATCTTAAGGCCCAAAGATCCAGCACAATGAAATTTTCACAAGGAATGCAGAGTCCCATATAGAAACTAATACAAAAAACAAATGCTAGGTGCAATACAAAACCTTCATTCTTACTCTGCTTGCTCTCCAGATACAACCCAATGATGTTTCTGACATACATAATTTCATGATGATTTGAATATGCAAGATCTTATCTTCTTTGTATCTATGTAGCATGAGTGCTTCCTTGATGTGAGGGCTACCTAAGACAATTCTCTGAGTTTAAACTTTATGGAGGGTTTGTACTCAATACCCAACTTAACTGAAATGCAATTCCTTCCATTTGCTTTCCTTTGAAATGACACTAGTCACAGGTTTACCAGCTACTCTACACATCTCAAACACAAAAATTGACCAGGTTGGTATATGCAGAGCAGAATGGCTGTTTTCATGGCTTTTAACACTATTGAATGCAAGACTGGTACAGTACTCAGCTATTCAACAGCTCTAAAACATTTCCAATGGTTTAATGGACAACATGCAAAAGAAAGATAGCTATGTAGTGTCAGAAGGTTTTAAGCACTTTCTGTCTTCTATTTTTCCACTAATTTAGATGTTGACCTTTTTTCATATGAACAGAGCTCTTCTCTCAAAGAAGCAACCAGTTGTCCTTTGATCCTCTGCCGCATTTGATGCCATACAGTTTGCAGGCCAATAAAAATTGATCCTGAAGTAGAGGATATGTCTGGCCTTATTTAGTATTGAATTTATCTTTTCTTGTTCTTTTGCAGTGAGCTTTCTTTTAGGGGTAAGTAAGCACTGGGAGTGATCTGGGGAAATAAGACTTTAGGGAGATGAAGATGAAACATGAAAAAGTGACACACTGTAGTGACACCTAAGTGTAAGATAAATTACATCCTGAGGTAGCAAAATGAGTTCCCTGACTACACTGTTCATTCACCACTATCAACCACTCTGTATATGTAGGACCATTCACAGGATGAAAAAAGAGTGGCTGAGGATAAATTGAATGCCTATAAAGCAGTAAGGAGTGCCAGAGCTCAGAAATAAGACATATTAGAGATCATCTATTTAATACTACAATTCTAAAATATTAAAGGAATCTGACTTAAATTTTATATTTATCATCTTAGAATCAGATATCTCCAATTCTTCTCATGTGCTTTATTGAATTATTCCTCCATTAATATAACAAAGAACACTGAATAAGGTGAACAAATTTCCATTTCCAAACTTCCAGAAGAAACATTGGTTATTGCCACATCCCCCAGGACTATAATACAGGTTTTCTTCTGTTAAATGAGTTTTGTGATAACAAGAAAACACCAACAGAATCAATCCTTACACAACTAATTGAGATAAAGGTACTGGGAAAATAAAAAAGACATATTGAGAGCAAGAATACATGTGCTGAGCTACACATTTGGAGCAGATTTCGTAGAGTTTGATAGAGTTTCCATTCGGCATTTCCAGGCTTCTGTAAAAGACTGTGTCTTAATAACTATGGATCGTTTTCCTATATGACAGACATCTTCACAAGAAAACCCTTTTTTTTACCTAAAGGAAAAAAGAAATGGGTAAAATTTAGCTTCTTCTATAATAATACAAAATTATATTTTAATGAGAAAATTTTGTTATAATAATCATTCATTAATGTACATTTGTTTGTAAGTTTTGTTAGGGTTTCGATGGTTGAATGAAATATGAAAGTATTATAAATTACAATAATACATTTATATTGGTTACTTGAAATGCATGCATTGTCCTACAGAAACACTCATACTCAATATAATTGTACATTATTGTACATAATATGTTGTGATGACAATTGTGATCCACTATGAGGGAGCACAACTTAAGCAATTTACCTCCTCTTCTGAAAGGTAAGTATCAGCAAGCATTGAATTTTCCACCCAGTAAGTCATTCTGAAAGGATTATGGCAAGTGTATCTCAATATATTCAAAGTAAAGGCAGAGGAAAAAAATGCCATAAATTCCTTGCAGATGGTATGATCTTATTTGGCTGTTCTCTATTAAAAATAATTAAAAACATATTTTAGGAATTTATTTTAGGAAGAAAATAGTTTTACTCCAATTAAAGTTTTAAATTCCCTCTTTAGACTCTTTGTTAGTATTAAATATTATACATTAAATATGCTACATCAAGCACATTTGCAAAGCCAGAATGATGTGCATGCATCTGTTTACAAAACTAGAATAATCCATTTCTGGACATACTTATGTGAATGTGTATTTTGCTTGAAGCACCAGCATTTTAAAGGCTATCATTTTGCAATCTATTGTAAAATGGAATTTTAAAACAGGTAGGATAAAGACTGTGGACCTGTCTATGAAATAAAGTATTTCAGCATATTGTTTGGACTGCTGACTGTGTTTTTAAGCTGCAAATTTTTGAAGTCTGAAGTTAGTGACATTGGAAGTCCTACCATGTCAAAAAGTCAGTCTAAATGGCTATCATTCTGTGAGGCCAGAGACCTCCCAGAAAAGGTGCTTAAATTTGATATCCCCATAAATGTTTGAGAGGAGTTCCCAGAGAGTGAAGCCATCCAGATTACTATCTCCAACATATGCTAGGTATGTGAATTTCCTGGTTCACTTGGATGCAGTTGATACTGCTGTGGCCGTTGGTTACCCAAATAATGTTGTAATGAGTCTTCTAAACAGGTTTTACCCAACTCTACTTTTACAGTTTCTCCCAGAAGTAGATAACCAACTACTCGTATGCAATACTGAAGATATATCATTAAATAATCTGTAGCTTGACACCCATCAAATCTATTAGCAGCGAAGAGGGTAGCTATTAAAGCCACACAATAATTTTAGCTATATATCTTTCTAAAATTAGAAAGCGTTGGGTTTTATTGTGCTTTACTTGCCAGACTTCACTAGTTAAAAATTCTGTTTACTTCATCATTCTTTATTTAAACTTGGTTACTAGTTAATAGGTAGAAGCTATTGCTTGTGAAGAAAATCCACAGAATTTTTTAGTCTGTTTTGCGATAGATCTTAAAATGCCTAAAAATCTTCTAATGGTAAGCAGCCCCGAAACACTTAAGAAAAGTAAAATCTCATGTATAAACTCATATTTCACAGAAATTTAATTGAAGACTTAATCCTAAAAATTAATTTGAGTATTGAATAGTATAATTCTGGAGTTAAATACTTATTTACAATGCAGAAAACAAAGTGATTACTGTGTGGAATACTTTGGAGTTGGAAAATTATCTTCCATGCTTATAAAAACTGAAGAGTATTTCAGTGTATTTTGTAGTCCATAAGACGGTTAAGAACATGATTTTTCTCTGGTCTGTAATTGCCAATAAAGACAATGTCCTTTAATATTTTTGACACAAAATCCCCTCAGTAGATTATACTTGTAAATCCTGGAGATTCTCCATATGAAATGGCTGAGCAGCCATGAACAGATTTAACATCTTTAAAACTATGTCAAATGCTGTTCTTCAAAGGACTTCAGGACTGATGCTTTTCTTAGCTCTTCTGGGCGCATCTTCCTGACACTACCTCTTCTGGACTGAAAACCTATTTGTTATTCCCTCTTACAAAATACAGAAGTACTTTGTCTAGGTTTTAAGAAATAAGAACTGCTGGAAATCAGAAATATCAAATCCTCTGGGGAAAAAAAACCAAAACCAAAACATAACAGCAATTTTAAAAGGGTATCTTTGGTCCAGATTACAGGACTTTATCCCATGATTAGGAGGGCACAAGGGTGAAGCCCTTAAATTTGCTCAAATTGGCCAACCCTAGAGGTTAGTTTCAGACACTAGTTCCATGTCTGACATGTGCAACCTCTTCCATATCCACATCTCAGTTACCCAGCAACAACGCTGGTCTATTAACAGAGCATACAACCTAACTCTTGCAAGAGTTAGCCAATCTAATAAGTAATGAGATCTTTTCTCAATCTACATTCTTCTAAGAAGCTATTCTTAAAAGCAGTCTTCTTTTGTCTTTATGTCTCGAGACATAAACACTTTGACATGTTTCTTTAGGATTTGCTGAATAAATAAAAATAAAATGCAGCAGATGATTTTCATGTAATGATGTGTAGAAGTGTGAGGATGTATTCCAGACACAGACAGTTCAGTTCACAAACAGCACAAAGAAGCAGGGTTAACCATCTGTAAATCCAGTACAAAGCCTTTCTCACAGTCTAAAGGAGGAGATTTCATTCTGAAAAGAAACAACTACTTTAATCACTTATTTGCTACACAATCTCAATAAAAAAGTAGGATTACTAAAGCTATTAAGGGTTGTTACCACATAAACAACAGGTATAGCTTTTACTCTCCTCCCTTAGCATCCTCTGGGTATTGAGCAGTCAGGAAGTCAATGACTGTACTGCGATAAATACTGCCTTGCATTGTAAGTTCTGTATCCATGGGAGACTTGTTTCTAGGTATCATTTCAAATGACCTGCTGTACATATTCTGTCTGCCCTGAGCACCACTTGAACTATATTTTCTAGTGAAGTTTTATGGTCTGACTTGAAGCTCTTTCAGCATGCTTTCTAAAACTGAACCAAGGACATGGCTTGCAACAATGTACTCAATAAGGTCAGATTTTTGATTGGGACAAGGGTTAAATTGACTGGTTGGAGCCCTTCCAGCACAATCTGGTATTTTCTAACTTCTGTGTGACACACCAGGTAGCAAGTTCACCTTTTGCATTGCATCTTGTAACTAGGGAAGAAGACTTTATTTTTACCTGTGCACTGCAACAATGTCAGCTGTGCAGCCCAATCAGTAACTCCCTGAGAAGCATAAGACTCAAATATACATTATTTCTTTCTCAACTGCCTTGCTTATACATGTGTTTATAGACACATGCAGGTATTTCTGCCTTCCCTTTCTGGAAGTAGCCTATCAGAATTTAATCAGAGCTTCAACTTTAAAAGCAATCATAGAATCATACAATTATTTATGTTGGAAAAGACCCTTGAGATCATCAGGTCCAACCGTTAACCTACCACTACCAAGTCCACCACTAAACCATGTCCCTAAGCACCACATCTATATATCTTTCAAATACCTGCAGGGACAGTGACTCAACCACCTCCCTGGGCAGCCTGTTCCAGTGCTTGACAATCCTTTCAGTGAAGAAATTTTTCCTAATACCCAATCTAAACCTCCCCTGGCACAACTTGATGATTTTTCCTCTTGTCCTGTCACTTGTTACTTGAGAGAAGAGACTGGCACCCACCTCTCTGCAACCTCCTTTCAGGAAGTTGTAGAGAACGATAAGGTTTCCCCTCAGCCTCCTCTTCTCCAGACTAAACAACCCCAGTTCCCTCAGCTGCTCCTCATAAGACTTATTTTCCAGACCCTTCACCAGCTTCGTTGCCCTTCTCTGGACACGCTCCAGCACCTCGAAGTCCTTCTTGGAGTGAGGGGCACAAACCTGAACACAGTATTGGAGATGCGGCCTCACCAGTGCCGAGTGCAGGGGCACGATCACTTCCCTACTCCTGCTTGCCAAAATCACTCCTTTGATTGTTTCACCCCATAAAAACTGCAACAAGCAAAATCCTCTAGCTCCAATAGTAGCCATAGAAAAAAAGAGACCATTTTGGCCTAGAAATGCTGAAATTCATTTTGAGTTGCTAGGTCTATTTCTGATAAGATCTGAGATTTTATTTTACAAGTTTCAAAATTAATCTTTCCTTAACATTTTTATAAATTCTCAAGTGGGATTTATGACATAAGTATTGTGCTTCTTTTTTGTCCTGTATAAATTGCAATTCTCGCAAAATAATATGTTGTATATAGATATGCTTATCTTAAAACATTTTTCTCTTACAATTAGTGAAAGTCATTAACCTCCAATGCCAACAGTCAAAATAAATTAAGACTGGGAATGAACAGTTATTTTTTTAGGTTGAGCCTTGACTAGTTATTTTGAAATTTTTGCAGGTTTTTTACAAAGTGCAGCAAGCCTAAGCAGCTAATGGATGCAGAAGGATGAACAGAAATGGAGGGCAGAAACTCTGCTGAAGGCAGCACAGAATTGCTCATCAACAGTGGTGAATTGCCACAGGGCATGCTTCCCAGCACCTACAGGGGCAACAAACTCCACCCATGAGAGACCTCCGGTAAGGCAGAACCCTGGATGAAGACACGGACCCATGGGTCTGTGATTACAGAGACTGCCTGCAGAGACTGCCTGGTGCCTCCACCACCAGGAGGTGGTGTCCTCTGAGAAGCTGGGTCAGTGGGTAAAGGAACTGCAGATTGACGTGAGCAGATTGTGCACCTTCCATTAGGTGTTTCTTCCAGGAAGTATTTCTACACTTCTATGAGGATGAACAGAAGATCTATAGGCACTTCACAGATACATTGCAGTGGTGAAAACCAGAATCTTGCTTTGCAGCAAAAGAGGGAGAACCAGAGGTTATGCTTGATCATGGGGCAGATGGAGGAAATTATCAATTATCAAAGCCAGTTAGTCCCAGCCATTCTATCCAGAGAAAAGCAACTTTGACTTTACTCCATTCACTATAAACTAATGCAGAGGTAGTAAAAAGGACCCTGGCATAACGCATGTGTTGCCAGCAGCTACAAGCCCTTCACACAGGATTTTGTTTGGTCTTGCTATTTCAAACGAGTGTCTGCTCCATACTTGTTACGGTTAAATCACACATTAATTGTACACTCCAAAGTACAGTTTAAAATGTAAATAAGAATGGATTCCTTTAACCTTTACGCTGGTTAAATGAGTAAAAATGATGGTTAAGGAGACAAGGAGGATTTCTTGGGTCTTAATCCTCTTCATAAGTGTTAATTTTGTAAACATTTGAATAAATCAGTGAAAGTATTTATGCTAAAATTTAAGACAAAAGGGAGGTGTTTCTACACTTGCAGGAAGGATGGGAGAGTTTAAGCACCAGATATGTTGCTATTTAGGACCTTTATTGTTTATAATATTTCTGGGCATCAGTTCCTCTCTTCCTGATATCTCTTTTCTTTGCTACTGAAATCAAAGCACTACATAGTTCCCCAATCCATTTATGCTCTGGGAGCAGTAAAACCACAGAAAACCATGTGGAATGGAACCTAGTAGTCAGATTTTTGCAGGGATCATGGAAGACTCTTCAGGAAATTATTCTTACCCTCTAAACCCACTGGCTGCGGAGTGGGGGTCATCAGGGAACAACTGCTGTTTAGTCTTTTGCTTGGCTGTATGAATGTAATGGACTCTGAAAATGAGGGGCTCTTCTTTCATAAAACATTCATTTTCTTGATGGAGTAGGAATGGCCAAGGTTACCTTCATTCTGTGTCCCTGAAATTCTCAGACAGCTTGCTATCTGTTACTTGACAAAAAGAAACTTAACAAAACACTTGGCACAGCTGCAATGTTCAGTGAGTTGAAATCTGAAAGGAGTATATCATCATTTAGGAGCAGCCAGCTACGTCACAGACTACATTTATGTGCCCTAGGAAAAAATTACATTGGAGCACAACTGACTTTTCTGGAATCTTCTAGCTCATTAAAGATCCTTTTAAAAAGTTGTCCAAATTTTGAAGTCAAGGCTTGCATTAACAACTAATTAACAAAGTGAATGCCCATTTGGACTGCCTTGCAAAATAAAATCCACCTAAGAATTTGACCTCTAAAGAAAGCATTGTCTAACTGATGCTCATGTACAAATGTAATGCAAACTAATGAGTAGTCTGACTTTATATTTCCGCTCAACTTTACTGCTTTCAGGTGTTATATTAGAAGAAAATAATAGACTTGAATAAATGTAGTCTGAAGTCTTTACTACATACTGAAACTGGAAAACAAGATTGTTAAGGGAAAGCTTCAACTCAGTGGAGATTAAGAGCCAGGGGATTTCTCCTCTTGTTCTGCATCTGCTGTCATTCATCTTTGTACTCCCAGCCAGTAGTGAGGCCAAGTGGAAATCCCAAAGATGCACGTACACACACATGCACACAGCCAGCCACTGAGATCATAACGATTCCCCCTTTGTCTCTATTTTTCCATGCTCTTCTACACAGATCGTCCTCTTCCTCTGCCCTTGTCTCTTCCCAAATGAACAGCCTGCCTCTAATTACTTCATCCCCAATGGTCCCACTTTTGTTATATACGTATGCAAGGTAGGTAGTTCTCATAAGGTTACCTGAGTTGGCCTGGCAAGGTGATCCCCAGTACTCTCCATCACATATCTGTGAGGTCTGGCTATTTCTCACACATCTCCTCCTTCAGCATCTGTGAAACCCAGCCATCCCTCATGGTCCAGTCTCTAATTTCTACCATTCTCTCTCTGTCATTTCTTACATCCAGAATTTTTTTGTCACATCCAGTAGCTTCTCCTGCTCAGCTAGCTAAATCTCAGACCAGGGTCTAATCATCTAGCTGCATATCTTAACAAAGACAACTTGATTTTTTAAAGGATAATAAACATTTTAATATATTTTTCAAAGTTTTTATTAATATAACTATAGTCACTTTGACTTTTCCTTTTTCTTATTGTTAAGGTAAGAATAAGGAGTTGGAAGTAAAAGAAAGCATGTACTAGCAAGATAAGTAATGTACAAAATCACTAGTACTAATTCACCAGGAAAAAATGTTTGCAATAAAAAACTAATTTTCCCAAAGATGACAAAAATAAGGTTGCACCCTGTAGTTCTGCAGAGTCTTATGGCCACTAGAGGAGAATCTAAAGGGAAAAGAATGTGAAATCCTACAAATAACCTGCAAAGTCAATTCTTTCTCTAATCTAAATTACACAATTTCAGTTCTTAATTTTGTCTGTAGGTATTTGATAATTTAAAATATGTATATTTATTGCATTTTCTCTTTTACTGGAACAAAAATAACAATATTAAAAACTACAGTATTATACACAAGAAGTAATTATATTGCACAAAGAAAACTGAAATGCACTATGCTTTGTAACAGATAACATGAAAATGATTGACACATGACAGTCTGAAAAGTGTCATGTCTAGACAAATCACCTAGGTATTGTTATAAATCACCACACTGTAAACTACATACCACTGAATCAGATATTTAGAAAAGCCTAATGGCTGTTAAACCTCCTATGTTTCATAACTGCATCTCTGGGTATTAGAAATGCCTGTAAATATCCTAATTACAAAACTATTAATGAAATTTGAAAGTGTGTTGCATATCAGCACATGCAATGAGATAAATGCAATTAGCTATGAGTGCTGTCATCACTTATCAGTAATAAATAAAACAATAATGGGATTTTCTGAGTGTCACATATCTCTCCAAATACCTCTTTTAGATTAAACAACCCAAGCTCTTTTCTTCAATAGCTCTACCACTTCGTCGTGGTTTAGACTCTGTCAGCAACCAAGCACCAC